>RJWT010024642.1:0-16419 GCA_004365215.1 Cuniculus paca | reverse complement strand
GTGCTACATTCCCAGCCCTTTTTCGAGACAGTCCAGTTAAACTGCCCAGGCTGGCCTGAGTTGTGACCCTTCTGCCTCAGCCTCCCATGTGGTGGGATTACAGGACATGCCATCACACCTGTACACCTGGCTTGTTACAGTTGTAAGTTTCTCTATTTCGACTTTATCTTACCACACAAACTCATCTTCATAAAAAAAATTACAACTTTCAAAATGGCTAAAGTGTTGGGCCTGGTGGAAAACAGTAACAAAAAATTACATTAAGTGTCCTCTTAAAATATAAAGCCTTTTTTTTTTCTTTTTGAGACATGGTCTCATCTGCAGTTCAGGCTGGTCTTGAACTCACTATGTAGCTCAGGCTGGCCTTGAACTCATGGCTGTCCTCCTGCCTCAGCCTCCTGAGTGCTAGGATGACAGCTGTGCACCACCACGCCCAGCTAAGGTGTGCTTTTGACATCAGTCACTACTACATCGTGGTCCCCATTCCTTATACACCTGACTGCCCCAAGCTGCCCCTCAAGTTACTCTGCAGGCCTGCTTCCACTGGCGGAAGGATGCTGCCCCCCCCCCCAGCGACAGTCAGTACACCTGCTTACCCACATTCCTCTGCTTCTGTACGAATGACAAACTGCTAACCAAGCACCCTTGTTTTCAGCAAGGCTAAGGGCTAAGTAATGGTCTCGTTGCTTCAAGTAACAATTCCAATAGGCAACTGGCAGATCTGAAAATAAACTTTCTTATCAACATTTGTCTAGACTGCCAAAAGCAGGACCGCTTCCCCAACTCAAAACAAAGGTAGAGCATTACTGGGTTCTGCTGCATGCAAAAATAACGCCAGGGATGCACAGATTGCAAGTCATTCTTCAATTGCTGAAGAATTCTCTAAACTTCTCAGAACAGGGGTGAGGCAGAAGACCATCCTTCCTGAAAGAGCGACGGCTCTGAGCACAAGCCCAGGGTGAGAGCAGAGGGGGACATCGTGGTGTGATGATACACAGCTCTGAGAAGGACAGTGACAGCAGGGATCTATCTGCAGGGGACTTCACAGTTTACACAGGCCTGTGCTATTTCTACTCCACAAGAGAGTCAACAGCAACCTTCCACAAGTCTGCCAAAAACCAGAAAAGGCACTGGCACTTCCAACTCGTTCTATGAGGCTGGCATCTCCCTGACACGAGGACTGGACAAAGACATCCCTAGAAAGCCACAGATCAACACCCCTTACAGCAGGAGTAAATACGTAGTTGCACGATTATACTGACAACTACGAAACGTCAGTGACAGAAATCAGAGACTCAAGTAAACAGATACGCCATATACTACGCTCACGGACTGGAAGGTTGGATGGTGAAGTCTGCAACACGCCATTAACTTGTCCATGGATTCAATACATTCTGATCGAAATCTCAGCTGGCTTTCTGGCAGTTTGACAAGGTGATCCTAAGCTCAAAAACGTCACAGTCAGGATTCAGACTCAAGCCGCAGTCATGGAACCCAGGAAATCTGGGCTGGAACGTGTAATCCTCCTGCCTCTCTCAGCCTTCCTGTGTGCTGGGATTACAGGCATGCGCCACCCGACCCGGCTCCCAAAGGATCATTTATTTTAACTTTTGGAACTGCGACACTTGCCAAGATTCATAAAATTAGGTGGGAAACACTCTAGATGTGGGCAATTCATGATTGAATAAAATCCAACACCACCCAAGAGTACTAAAAAGCACTGGAGATTTACCCGAGAGAATGTGACACAGAAGCGAAGGCCACCGCCAGGCTGAGCAGTCTAACTCGCGGTGCCTTAGACCTGGGCCTTGCCCACAGGTGTGAAGGTGGTTACTCCTGTTAGCTCCCTAGCACGCTTCTTACAGGGACCACACAAGAGTTCACACCAGTGCTGGTGTGAGGCACAGCACAAATGCCTTTTAGATTATACCAGGGGTGCTGGGGATTTAGCTCATCAGTCTAAGCGCCTGCCTGGCAAGTGTGAGGTTGTGAGTTCAATCCCCAGTGTGGGGCAAAAACAAAAATGCTAAATTACACCAGGGCTAAATCTTATAAAACCCTAGTGTTACCCGTAGGTATCTTACTTCAATGTTATTTACTTATTTCATGCCTTTTCTCCTAAAAATGGGGCAAAGTTCAGAATAAAGGTAATGGTGAGACCCTGTCTCCAAAACAAAAACAAACAAACAAACCCCAAACTAACTCCCCCCACCAAAAAAAATCCCAAGAAAAACAAGGGCAGGAAAGGAGAAAAAGTGAATTTTCTTTTCTCTTTTAGTCTTGTTTTGTTTAGCTCTGATAACAAGAAAAGCATTATATCAAGTAATTTTATTTTATTCAAGTAAAATGACCAAGGATTAAATTGTTTGAAAATTAAAAAACAAGAAATATTTATACATCATAAAAAGTATATTGATGTCTTACACAAAAATAAACACAGCTAAGATTAAAAAAAAAATAAAGCAGCAGCATGCCTGTAATCTCAGTACTTGGGGAGCTGAGGCAGGAGGATCTCCAAGAGTTCAAGGCCAGCCTGGGCTACAAATGAACTACACAGTGAGACCCTATATCAAAAACCAAACCAAACCAAACATCAAGACACAAAGATTAGTTTCTTTTAAAGTTTAGTGTGCTTGCCCGGGATATAGCTCAGTGGCATAAGCGTCTGCCTGGCAAGCACAAGGCCCTGAGTTCGATTCCCAGTACCCAAAACAAACAAATACGGTTTAGTGTGCTTAGTAAAACCCTGGTAGCTAACCCAAGCGTCTCGGGAGTCCTCAGACTCAGATGGAATGAGTGACCACCGCGGGCCACGCCACTCCCACTGCTTCGAAGAGACAGCTGAGCCTGCTCCACACCTCCAGCCCCAAAAGGCACCAGATTCCTGCTCTAAGTGGGGGCAGCTGCTTTAAAAACTGCTTTACACTTGCTAAAAACTGTTTCACACTCAGGTTTTACTCAGAGCCACAAAATCTGGCCAAGTGCTTTTCAATGTCTCAGCGGGGAATGCATACTGCGATGATATGAATCTCGACCCTCAGGCCACCCTCACCGCTCCCCAGTGTCCACACTGCATGTGGCAGATCTGAACTTGCCCATCGGAGACGGGCTACAAATAGCCAGGGGTGCTCACGAGACCTAGGAGAGAACCAGCTTCTAACTGCAAGGGCGGCTCTGTTCAGCCGCCACCACCCACCGACACCAAGTGCAGCAATACACACCGATGAAGCCCTTCTTCGCCAGCTCCATGGTGAACCTTCGTGTGATCTTTTCCAGTTCACTGTCCTGTAGGAAAAACAAGGGACAAACATCAGGGTGGAAGGGCTGGGGACAGGTCAGCTCTAGAGCGTGCACCAAGCATGTACAAAGCAGAGAGTCAATCAAACAGACAAACAAACAACTGGGGTTTAAATCCCAACTCCCCTTTGCATCAACTCCTCACTTAAAAACAACAACAAAAACACCACCACCACAAAAATCTAGCCTGGTGTGGTGGTGCACACCAGTAATCCCAGCAGTGGGGAGGCTGAGGCAGGTGAATCTGTGTGCATTTGAGACCATCCTGGGCTACAAAGTGAGCTCAAGGCCAGCCTGAACTGCATAGTGAGACCCTGTCTCAAAAAAGACAAAAAAACTCAAAAAAACAAAAACAAAAACAAAAACAAAAACAAACAAAACAAAAACAACTCCAAACCAAAAACTTGATGTAATTAGATTACTACAGACCCTCTGAACCTTATCTATATTTTCATTTAAACGGCGAATTTTATTTTATTTTTTTGGTACCAGGAATTGAACTAAGGACCTTGTGCTTGCCAGCAGGTTCTCATGCCACTGAGCTATATCCCTGGCCCCTAAACAGCAAATTTTAAAAATAATGAATCATACGTATTTATTAAGGTATTTATACAGACTGTAATTTTATTTTATGTATAACATCGTAAGTAATTTTCATTAACTTGGACCTGACAGGATAAACAATACAATTATTTATTAGGTTAGTTATTTGTCACCAGAACAAGAGCTCTATGCTAAATCTTCAGATCACATTAAGTTTTGAACATGGATACAAGTGCCTACATAAAAATGTGAAAGAATTAGCCAGGCATGGTAGCACATGCCAGTAATCGTAGTACTTGGGAGGTTGAGGCAGGAGGATGGTTGTGAGTTCAAGGCCAGCCTGAACTACACAATGAGACTTTGTCTGGAAAAAACCAAAAACAAACAAAAAACCCCCAAACAAACAAACACTCCCTAAATAAACAAAACCCATAAACAAACAAGAAGTATTAACTACTTTGAAACCAAAGAAGAAAATGTAGAGACTGATATTAAGCCTTTTACATGGCAACACATTCAATAAGCTAAGTGTGTATTTGTTTTCCCATTCCCTTTGAAAAGTCAAGGAGATCATCGATCTTACTGCTAAGAGGGATACCCAGGGGCCCAGAAATTACCCCAATCCTCTGGTAAATGCTGCGGTAGACACGCACTGCTTTGACACTTACTGAGTAGCTCTTGGGGTTGATCTTAACACCCGCTTTAGCTCCGCCGAATGGCACATCTGGAAGGGAAGGCTCGAAGTTGTTATTCCATGTAAAGGTTGAACACTAAACAGATGGCACTACGTAATGCAGGTTGAGTGTTCCTAATAGTGTTTGTTTATAAGAGTTCTGGATTTCAGGTTATTTTTGAATTTTTGGAATATCTACACACATATAATGAGATATCTTGGGGAAAGGGACCCAAATCCAAACATAAAACTTATTTATGTTCCAGATACACATAGCCTGAATGTAATTCTGTACACTATTTTTTGTGTGCCTGTGCTTTGACTCCAGCCTGGAGAATAAAACCAAGTAGGAAGCCGGGGATATAGCTCAGGGCCACAGCACCTGCTTTCCAGCACAAACACACGAGCCCAAACCAAGGGGAGTTTCTCTTTGTTTTCGAGAGGGGTCTCATTATGCAGTCCAGGCTGTCTCCCGCAAGCTGGGATTACAGGTGTGTATCACCACACCTGGCTTGGGTGTGGAGTTTTCTACTTGCAGATTCATGTCAGTGTTCAGAAGGTTTTAGATTTTGGAGCATTTCAGGTTTTTGGACTAGGGATGTTTAACCTGTATTACAGAAACTGTTAAGGTTTAATTTAAGCAAATTCAAAAACATAAACCTAGATCGATTTTTTTTTCTTTTTTTTTTGTGGCACCGGGGATTGAACTCACAATCTTGCACTTGCCAGGCAGGAGCTTAGGCGGCTGAGTTGATCCCCGGCCCTTACTGTTTAGAGATAGGGTCTTGCTATGCAGTTCAGGCTGGCCTTGAGCTCACTTTGTAGCCCAGGCTGGTCTTGAACTCGCAACGATCCTCCTGTCTCAGCCTCCCGAGTGCTGGGATTACAGGCGTGCACCACCAGGCCCGGCTTGGATCTCTTTGAACACTGCTCTTACTGTACATCGTGAGACTGGTCAAGTTGCAATGCGTATTTGATCAGGGCTTTTTACTGCTTTTAAAAGAACACGGAAGGTATTTACTTTCCTTCCGAACGATTGGGTCTTATTTACACAATACAGACAGGGATTTAAAACAAAGAACTGCATTAAAAGAAAATCCAGGGAGTGCCTATAACCCCTTCCCCCGCCACACAGGACCAGGTCTCGCTTCCAAACGTCCTCCTGTGCAAGCACATTTCCCTGCAGCTGTGAGGCAGCAGTGCGTGAGCACTTACCAACCACCGCACACTTGTAGGTCATCAGCGAAGCCAGCGCCTTCACCTCATCCACGCTCACATCGGTGCTGTAGCGGATGCCTGGGCAACCATTAATTTTTGGAAGGGGGCAGGGAGAGAAAGAAAGGGATGTATTTAGAACACATTTGCAGCAAGTTTTTAAAAAAGGCTATGAAACGATGGCCACACTGTGTGCATTTTGCATCCAGGCTACTTCCAAGCGCAGCCGAAGTAGCAGCTTAGGTGCAGAACAGTGTAACGAGTGAGAAGGGAAAGCTGCCGATCAGACCGCCAGAGGCGCGGCAGGCACACTGCATTTGCCTTAGAGTATTTGTTCCCAGAGTGGAGAGTGCAGGGCTCGAGTCAGGCTCGAGGCTGGAGGACAACTAGGACATAGTCCTTGTCCTCAAATGGGAAATTAGGGTAAACTGGTTTTACGGGATACAAATTATCTCCGAGTCATGTTTTTATACTTTCTGGAGGTATAAAACTAGCTCAGGGAAACCTTTTTTTCTTCCTTTTACCGCGTTGGGTATTTTTTAGGTAATAGCAGTTTCAGGAATTTTGCTTTTTTTTTTTTTGGTTTGTTTTCTTAGACAGGGTGTTGCTATGTAGTCCAGACTAGCTTCGAACTTGCAGGGATCATCCTGACTCAGCCTCCCGAGTGCTGGGACTAGAGGGCACTACTACGCCCCGTTAGGAGTTTTGCTTTCTGATAGAACATAAACATGGGCAAACGGGACTGTTAACCAGGTTTGACAGATTCAGCTGCAATACCAAGTGCCTTCCTGAGGCTCTGGCTTTAAATTACTGCAGCCAGACAGATCCTTCTGCTGGTGTCTCCTCTCAGCCAGCTGCACTCTCTCAAGGGGGCACGATAAGCCGTCTCCTTCCCAGGGGTGACCCCTTCTTCAAAGAGGGAGATGGCTAGGCAGGCAGCTACCAAGTATCTGGGAGAAGGGACACAGAACAGGGTGCTCACTGCTCAGGGTTTGCAGGGCTAACCCACCCCTCTTCCTGTTTCCTGCTCTCAGTCCAGCAAGAAGCCCGGTCTGTGTCTGGGGGCAGAAACCCCAGGGAAGCTGCAGCCCTCCTCCTCCCGTGGCTCCCCCTCGTGCTGGGCAGAGACAGCTCTCCCGGTGTTTTAGGAGGAAAATACACAATAACTCGCTGGCAGTTTGAGGAGACCTCTCTATTCCAGGAATCATCAGCCTGAATACTGACTGAAGAGACTGCTGTTTTAAGATAATTTTATGTATAGTATGTGAGACCATTAAAAGCCAATTCCGAAGCTGAATGTCTCTTTGGTTTCCTGGGAGAGTAAGAAGATACACAGACTGGTGTGGCAGGGCACACTGCTAGTTCCAGGTTCTTAGTCCATGCAACACAGTAAGACCCTGTCTCTGAGGAAAAAGAGAAATGACTGCGCACTACGAGTGTGCTCTTAGAATGACATCTTGCACATAATGTATCTGCTTGTAAAATAAAGGTACTCAGTACCTCATCCACCAGTCCCCAGCCCCTCGCCTTGGCCTTCTTCCCTGTATTTACCCAGAAGGATCTTATCTGTTTAATGTCTGGCTTTCTCATTCATGAGGTTGGTGCCAGGAGGTCAGCTGTTTTGTTTGCTGCTTGAATTCCTGGTGTCTAACAGAAAACACATGATCAGGCGCTCTGCTGGGAGTTCGAGGCCACCCTCAGCCACACAGTGAGAACCTGTCCCAACCAATCAGTGCTGAGAGCTGGGGATGTAGCTCCGCCCTTGACTGCTTGCCTACATGTACGGCAAGGCCTTGGGGTCAGTCCCTGGTACTGCCAGTAAACAAAAATCAAGGCAGAAAAAGCCACAGCCACTAAAATTTGACATACATGGAAGCTTTAAAAAATCTGCCAATTGCTTCTCGGCCTTCTGGCTAAGATCAAGTGTAAAAAAATCTGCCATAAGCATCCCTACATTAGCAGCAAAGAAACTATCAAATACTAAAAAGTTACAGGACTAGATCCTAAAAATTACTTTAGGAAAAATATAATCAAAATAAAATTAAGATGAGCTGGGTGTAGTGGCGTACACCTGTGGTTTCAGCACTCAGCAGGCAGAGGCAGGAGGATCACTGTGAGTTGGAGGCCAGCCTGGGCTACATAGCAACACTCTATCTCAAAAAAGACCAAAAAGAAAAAAAAACAAAAAACAAAAAAAAAACAAACCCAAAAAACACTTGTACCTTTTTTTGGTACCGGGAATTGAACTCAGGACCTCATGCTTGCCAGGCAGGTGCTGCGCCACTGGACTGTATTCCTGGCAACATTTGTATCTTTAACAGAAATTTATTTTAAACCCAAAGACAAGGCTTTCTTCCCCCCTAAACTATTACAGATGCCACTGAGTACTCTGGCACATTACTGGGTAGAAATCGCTGAGTCTAACACGGACTCATACCAGGAGTCCACGTCAGGGAGCACAGCCCCCAGCACCTGCTCGCCTCTGCTGGCCAGGCTGTGCGCACCGTGTGAAACATCTGGCACAGACCCAAGCGGGGCCAGGCGTCACGTTTCACTTATCACCGCACTACGACAAGCACATAAGGCAGTGGTCCGTAGCAAAGCAACTCATTCTTTTGTGTGTGTGTATGTGTGTCTTTTTTGAGACAGGGTCTCGCTATGCAGTTCAGGCTGGCCTTGAGCTCACTCGGTAACCCAGGCTGGTCTTGAACTCCCAAGGAGCCTCCTGCCTCAGCCTCCTGAGTGCTGGGAATATGGGCACGTTCCACCACATCCAGCTCATTCCTTAACATGTTGCCCACAGAGGGCTTAACCACCGGTGGTGCATCCATGGCTGCACGCTCCGATGGGCCAGTCCCGCGTGTGCCGTGGTGGGCCTGGTGGGAGTGTAGTCAGAACCACCCAGCAGCGAACGGCCTCTTAGAGCTGTGGATGGCAACAAACGGCCCTTGTGCCATAGGTTCACGACCACTGGCCCTGGTGAGACCCACAGCTCCCGGGGTCTCGGCTTCGGCACTAGCTCTTAGGGAAACTCCTCAGGGTGGAGCGCTCTCCCCGTCCACGGAGGTCATTTCTGCTCACTCTGCCCGCGGAAGGAGGCACACTACGTTGTCCTAACTCTCTTTGCTTTCTCCTCTAGTGGGGGAAAGAGTTATTTTTCCTTAACTTAAAAACTTAAAGGTTTTAATTTTTAAGGATACTTACAATGTAGCACATTTAGTGGGGAACTAAAAGCTGATTTCACTAGTAATATCCATAAATCAAATAGTAAAAACATCTAAATAGAAAGACTAATATTTCAGACCTAGATGGTAATCAGCAACCAGACCTTTACAGAAGCTGAAACAATGTAACCATTTTATTACACAAATCCTGGAATAATATGAGTCAGAAATGGTTTCCACTGGGTGGAACCCAGGCGCTGTTGTTTGTAAAGCGAAACTCTGGCTCCAGCCTAGTGCTGAGAATCCGCCCGGCAGTGGCCGCTGCACTTACTGCAGGCCTCGGACTCTGGAACGCCTGCAGGAGGTGGGGAACAGCCCTAGGGGAGGCCAGGGCTCTGGGAATGAGCCAGGAAACCAAAGGTGTTTCCTTTTAACTTTCTAATTAATCAATGGTACATAAATGTTTCTACTTCCAGAAACTGGCAGGTATAGCATCACAGGGTGAAACCAGTTAATGTGAAAAATAAAACCAGGAAATCTGAAGGTGCATCTAACCATTTACACTCTAGCAAAGCACTTGTTACTTCCCGCCTCTGGGATCAGTAGCCATAACTGTGCACATACACTGTTCCTTGAAAGCTCTTAATGACATTCTTAGGGACACAGAAATTTAAGTAGGGATGTAACTGTGAAAAGAAGGCACTGATTTAAATTCAGCAGACTGGGAGAAATCAGCACAATTGGAGGATGTGAGGGACAAAAGGGGACATACTTCAAAGTTCAGTAACAGGAAGACTCTTCCAAACGGCTATTGTATTTCAAAAATTTAAGGCAAAACTGCTTAGTAAAGCCAATAATAAGTATTACACATGTAAGAAAACGTTCACGCTTTACAAATCAAGAGTCTTATTATTTTGCTCACTTCCCTCCTCTTCTTCGGGAGGGTGTGTGTGGGAGAGAAGGCTAACAGTGCATGCAGGGCTAGCAGGAGAAGCAAGCACAGCTGAGTGCGGTGGTGCACAGCTGAAATCCCAGCACTAGAGAGGCTGAGGCAGGAGGATCGCTTTGAAGGCAGTCTAGCATACCCAGTGAATTCAAGGCCCCCCTGAGCTGCACGGCAAAAACCCTGTCTCAAAAAGAGGAGGAAGGTAAGCTAGAATTTTTTTCCACCATAAAGTCTCAGCATCAGCCTCCACTGATCATGACATTTCTAATGTTTGAGAAGAGATGCCAGGGTCTCTGGATGACAGCCCTCTGGGTACAACTACAGATGTACAGCAGTGAACAGGCCGATTATCCAGGTGTCAACTGCAGGTTGAATGTCCTTAGAAATGGGATCTGAAACCAAAGTCCACTTTCTGATCTGTTGACAAAATCATCTGCTTCAGTCCAGAGGAAAGAAAGAACCCCACCCTGGGCAATCAATCTTCATGATCATCAATCTCTGAGAAGCTGCAGGAAGGGCAGGGGATGGAACAAAGATCTCACTGTACCTCTTGTTCAAGAGAAGCTAAGGACAGTTATTCCAAGTTGGCTGGTATGCAAATGTTTCAGAAGAACACTAATGAAACGCAGGCTTCTATCTGCAAACCACAGCACAGAGCACTGCTCTACTTCTAACTTAGTTACCAGATATTTCTTAGCAGGCTCAAGCGCACAACAATGGGTACACGCACCAAGTTTTTCTAGGAGGGATAAAAATCAAAAACAAAAACTAGTTAGAGTTGCCATAGTGATGATGAAAACAAGCCAGCTCACTACATCAAAAATGATTCTGTGAAAACCACAACTGAGTAGCTTGAATTTTTCTTGCCTTTCCTAGCTGACTCAAAACCAAACATACATTCACACAACTCCCACAGTTTTATCTGATGAATCATTAACTAAATATTTATGAAAATTCAAATGCTTTTAAAAACTACTTTCATTGGAATCTCTTAACCGGGTACAATTTACTCATCAGAAATTCAGTTTCCAGCTGTATTCTAAATTATTTATTCAATGAACAAGAATTTTATCACAACTACAGAAACCCAAGGCAAACAAAAATGCCTTAGAACTCATAAAACTCATGTGCTAGATTCTCATCATTTATTCACCAGAACCAATTTTCTCTTAATATATTTTCCTAACTCACAAGAGAAGAATACTGTAATTAAAAATGAGGAGCAGAGCAAAGAACAATGAAGAACCAGTGTTCATCAGCATGTAATGACCCCCGAAGTCTCGGACACAAACCCAGCACAGCACTTGGAAGGGCATGTTGCAGAGGAACGAGGAGCAGCTGAACACTTTAATTGCCCAACAGTCCCCATGGGTTGTTCTGTGTGAGAAGCCAGAGAAACAGGCACTTTCCACCTCTTACCTATTAGCTCAGTCTTCTAACTATTTGGAAAAAACAAATTTAAGCTTCCTAGGAAGCAGATATTTAGCTGATACTGGAAAACATTTTGCTTCTTTTGTTCTATCCCTTGAGACAGTCCTAAAATCCGGGCTGCACTGGGACTCGGGGTGTAACCCAGCCCGGCCTTGAATTTGCAATACACCTGCCTCAGCCTCTGAGTGGCGCCCCACACCTGCCTGGCTTGCTTGTGCTCACTGAAATTTAAAACGATGTAACACACATTCGAGTTTTCATCCATCGAAACTTAAGTTTCCCTTGCCTTCCAATTTTGATCAGTTGTCTTTGAAGGAGCGCCCATTCTTGCAGATTTAAATGTATTATCTTTCCATTGATATAGACATGTGTGTATAAGACATTATCTGTTCTGTGATGAAATGTTTTACTGCCTGATAGATGGAAGATTACACACATGTTAACTTTTAAAGAGCCTCTCATTTTGACAATGACTAACAGTAAACCTGGGCACGCCTTCATCCCAAACAGGTGTTGGAAATGATGTAAAATTAGCAACTAAAATGTTGGATAGTGTTTAGCAACTAAACACAGTCACTTGTTAGTAAAAGGCTCAAAGGGACAAAGGCTTGGAACTTCAGATATCCAGTTTCGTGTAAATTATTCACAACTCTAAGTGATATCTGAGATGAGTCCTCGGAGGGAAGGGAATTATCTGGAGACTGTAGGCTGAGTGCACTGTGGCACACACCCATGACCCTAGCCTGATCAATTCAACGGGCTAGCGCTGGGCTGACAGGTGTGCACACCTCACTTCTAGCAGCCCCATCAAGCCAGGCGAGGTGGTGCATGCCTGCAATCCCAGCGCCGGGGGCAGGGCTGAGACAGGAGGGTTGCTGCAGGTTCAAGGCCAGCCTGAACGACGCGGTGAGACCCTGTCTCAAAAAAAGTCCTATCAATGCAGGGCTTCAAGAAAGGTCTTCAAGCCTCTTTCAATAGAAAAACTCTTTAAAATGCTATTTCATTACCTCGGCAACTAGAATGAACGGCCACTGCAGAGAGCATTTCTGATGATATTCATCTGTAAAGCTGTCTGACTATGCATTATTTTCAGGAAGGTAGGTTTTTTAGTGACTTCTAACAGACAAAATCTAACTGTTTAGATAAAGGAATCAATCAATGACAATAATCGTTATGGTGGGTGCTGGAACCAGAACTCGAGTCCCACTACATGCTGACTGTGTCCCTTGCTCAAGGACACCACGCTTGGACCTAGCCACCTATGGACATCGAGGGCAGCAGTTCATTTTAGGAAGCATAAAAGCAACGATGTGTTCCTGTATGCGCGGTGATGAGGCATCAGAGGACGTGTGCAGAATTCCCAGCGCAGAGTCTTGCACACAGAGCTTTCAACGGCAGCTGTCACCGCTTTGCCTCAAGGCCTCTCTGAAGGCAGAAAGTTAATATGTTTATTTATTTTTGCCCAGGCTGGGCCCCAATTTGTGATCCTCCTGCTTCGGCCTCCCAGAGTGCTGGGATCGCAGGCATTTGCCACCACCCCCAGCATTAGTGGACAAAAATGATTTTCCTAAGCAGTAACAGGGAATTCAATTTACTAACAGTGATAAATCCAATTTCTTCCCACTACATGCCTGAAAGCCCAGTTCACCAGTTTTACTGGGGTTTAATAGATATTGGTGCTTAAGTCTACAACCTGAGATGCCCCAATCTCACAAAATGTGCTTTGTGAAGTGAGTTAGCAACGGCAGAGCCTGCTTTCAAAATGCACTTCCACACACAGTGTTGGGAAGGTGGTGGCTCTGAGGCACACCTTCCCATCAGGTTCAAGTCTTCACTCACTAGCATACTTTTTTTTTGTCTTTTTGAGACAGGGTCTCAATATGCAGTTCAGGCTGGCCTTGAGCTCACTTTGTAGCCCAGGCTGGCCTCGAACTCGCAGCAATCCTCCTGTCTGAGCCTCCCAAGTGCTGGGATTACAGGCAAGCACCACCACGCTTGGTTTGCATACTTCTTTTCTTTTTGACACAGGGTCTCACTATGGAGTTCAAGCTGGCCTTGAATTTACAACAGTCTTCTTGCCTCAGCCTCCTGCGTGCTGGGAACACAGGCATACACCATGACGCCCAGCATCTCTACTACACTTGTAATGAAGAGAGACAGGCACAGAGCTTGGAGGAAATTAAAGGCCTTTCATGTAGCAACACAGGTCAGTATTTAACCATGAAGTACTAAAAAACAACCACCTGCAGGGCTAAGGGCTACACAATGTATTCATTACCTGTATTCTGACTTGAACTTTCAGACACGTTAGATTCTGTGTTTATCTCACAGTAACAAGATGCAGAGGCAGGGCCATACTTTCAGACTGTCAGAAACTGTGTTTGTTCAGAGACCCTAGTTTTGAGGGTTGTCAATTCAGCAGAGCAAAAATAAGTCAGAAACATCCTGCCTGCCTCCCCTGGGAAGGCAGAATGACTCATTTGCAGATCAGCCCCACCTAGGCCCTCCTGGTGCCCAGGGAGACCACCCACCTCTTAGGGCCGATCCTGCATGCTGGCTGCCACACCACACGCAGGTGAGCACAGCCTTTATAATTAAAGGTTGGGGTCAGCCTATCCTGATTCCATCTACAGCCCATCAATTATACTTATGTCGATGGCCTTAGAAAGTTCTAAGAAGGGAGAAAGAACCAGGGCTGGGAAAATTTTGGCTAAGTTTTAAGATCACAACAAAGTAGGGCAGACTTGAAGAGAAAGCAAACTGACCACACCATTACCTGTCCTACCCTTCCCCCAGCTGACCGCTAAGTGATAAACTTCCTTTTGAAAAGGCAGACTGGCCTCAAGGCAGAACCGTGGCCAACTGAACAGAAAATTCACTCTGAGCTGGTCCAGAGATAGCCTCCAACACCTTCTTCAGGCACACCACAACCCTGAACTAGTCTCCAATCAGTGGTACAGTCATGCAATATTCATCCTTGTTGAACAAATATTTATTTTTCAGACCAGGTCTCAAATAATATGGGCTGGCCTTGAACCTACTATGTAATTCAGGATGGTCTCAAACTTGGACTCTAGGAACAAAAAACAAAAACAAAACACCTCAGGATCTCCCTTCCTTGGCCTCCTGAGTGCTGAGATGACAAGGATGCACACCACAACAGACTTCTGAAATTATTTTTAAGTCATCACTTAAACTGCCTTCTGAGTCTACACCACACTCTTCTGAAAACCCTTAACAGAAGCAAATCAAGCAGTCTCAATTAAATATAGTATTTAGAAAATGTGGGAAAACATTGTTATTAAATATTTATTTGCAATGACAAACTCGCCAGTCATTCTCAGGACTTTACCACTTTCTCTTATAGAGGAACTAAATTGTTGATTAGCTTCAACTTTTGAGAATTTTATTTTAGGAAACTCAGGAATAAGGTCACTGTGGAGGAAAGATAAGATACAGAAAAGTTAAGGAGGGAAAAAGGAGGTGACAAGCAGATGAGCTTTTTCTTTGGCAAAGAACAATGACAAAGAAGACAGTTTAGTTGTGGGAGGAGTGTGGCTAAAATGTTTGAGAGGGAAAGACTTACCAGGACCGTTTTTTTATACCAATCACCTAATATATTCTCACCTAATATATTCTAAAACCAGAGTGGGGCCAAGATTAACAACTTGCTTTTCTTTCTCTTTTTAAATTTTTTAACATAAGAGATAGAAGACAGCGCCCCAGCATTTTGTGAGGCTGAGACAGGAAGATCCCAAGTCCAAGCTTAGCCCGGGTGACTAAAAAAAGACCTTGTCTCTACAAACAAAACATGGTTTAGGTGAAGGTCCTGGTTTCTATCCCCAGGACAAAACAAAACAAAACAAAACAAAACAAGGTCTATGTTTCCCACGCTGGCCCTAAACTCTTGGGCTCAAGAGATCCTCTGGCCTAAGCCTTCGGAATAGCTGGAAATACAAGTGCTACCTACAACACTTGGTTTTTAACAAGCTACTTACACATCAAAAAAGATTTTAACTGTTTCAGTGCAGAAAAACCTCGCTGAAAATAATTTCAGTTTAGAATGTACATTTTGTTTTCTACAGTCAAGGGTGACAAACGTGTACCCTGAATGTCATGAGAGTAAATTCTGCCAATCATGTACTGTATTTAAAGGCTTTCATAGTTACATATTCATCAATCCACACAGTAATTGTTTTAGGATACTAAATTTACAACTTTACACAGTCCAATTTTCTTCCATGCTACATCGTCTTGCAGTGTATGCTACTGTTTAGCTACAAATCAGCTTCTGTATGTTCACGTGCTGATAAATAGAACAGAGACTATCTTGCAATTTTGTACATACAAATGCTACAATAACAGTGTTCTGAAACGCGTGATGCAATTTGTTGTTAAGCTCACTACTGTGGCAAAAAAACTGCTGTGGCAACTAGAGGAAGAGGACTGACAGACCGTGGTAAACTTGAGTTGCATTAATGAGTGCAGAGTTGTGACAAAGACAGAAAAGAAACTGGGCCTGGAAGAAGAAACAAAGAGCTTCAAAGAAACCAAGTCAGTTCCTGCAGAGAAACCAATGTACTGGTTTGTTTATGCGTCTTTTAAGGGACTGAAAATGCTGTCAACAGCACCAACGCTTATTTTACAGAAACACGGCGCTGCAGCCTAATATTTACTACTCGCTGCCTCTTCCTTGCGCATCCTTATTTGCTTTAGGCGGGGGCCTGAGCTCCGCGTTCCTGGTCTGGTGAACAAGAGAGCGGTAGGAAGTAGGCAGGCAGAGCAGGGGAATGACAGCGTGTCCATTTTATGTAATTTTGGGGCTGGAAGGGAAATGAGAGGTCAAAGTGACTCAAACAGCCTCCAGCATAGGAAACTACAAAGCTAAAGGGCAATTAAGCTCCAAAGGTAAACCCTAGGTGTGGGTAGGGGTGGGGGCGGAGTCAATGCAAATTTAGTGAATCATTAAATCATCGGGAACAACCTTTGTTCGCCCGCTGAGAATACCATTACAGCTGAAATTTTCTGGTAAAGAAAGGATTTCTAAAAACTGCCCTTTGAAGTCAGCTGGCATCAGAAAGCCAGCCACCGGGTTGAGGTAGACAAAGGGTCTAGCCCAACCCCCTCGCTGTTTATTCGCCGACCCACCT
>RJWT010024641.1:0-16407 GCA_004365215.1 Cuniculus paca | reverse complement strand
CATCGCTGAGAGTGAACATGAACTACAGCAGCCATGGGCGCCAGGGCAGGCTCCATGTGGCACCTGCGGCTGTCACCCACCCACGTCTGACCTAGCCAAAAGGGCTCCCTGGCATCCCCAGCCCCTCTTCCTTCTAGATGGTCCTGAGCCACTTTCTACTCGGTTCATGAACATAAACAGGTTTCCCTAGTTCCTGCATTCGCAATCCACAACCCCGCCCTGCACTGGCTGTGAAATGCATTTGTGCAATGCTAAAAACACTCCCCACCCCACCCCCCAGAGCACTGCTCAGCCTTGAAGCCAAAGTACTCAGTCTGATTTGAATAAAAGGTATACAGGGCACAACAATGACAATTTGATTTTTATTATTAAAAATGATGTGTTAAATCCTCAAAGAAAATGTCGTTATTGTATTAGTCTAATAAAACCTCTCTTTTATTACAGTATTTCTTTATTAGGGAAGACAGCCTGTGCAAGTGGCATTTTGTAGGACTAGGTAGATACAGTTGAGTATCTGAGGGGAATTAATGTGCTCTGCAAACATAAACGCATACCAGTAACGTCTGCAGGCAAATGGTACTGTAGTGCTGTGTTCAACACGCCAAAGCCCTAGGCACACAGGCACTATGTACACGCTGCAGATGGACAAACTTTCTCCCTGTTTTGGACTGAGATGACACAAAAGCACTGACTCCACCTCATGCTCATGTCACTTTTCCTCTTCTCGACTGGGTCCCTGAGAGTTTCCTCTCATGGCACACACCACCAGAAGCAGAGACCCCGTGCTCAGCACTCACTGCCAGCCGGTGATGCATGAGAATGCAGGGCTCTCAGGCACTCAATGCTCTGCTTTGTTTCTGGGAGCATCGGTCCTGTCCTGGTGGAACAGCCAATGGCCAGCCCTGCCCGATAGGCTACACGCTCCAGGTATGACTCACACCATACTTCAGATCTTTCTCTTAGGCCTACAGAAAAGGATAGCAGGAGGTGCAATTTGGGGTCAATGCAAACTCCACTTTTTTTATAGTGCCATTTTTATTGCATTATATCCAATATACAAATATTCTCTGCACCCCAAATTCGCAATTTATGACAAGAAGTGCGTATCTTGGACAGCTTTCTCTGAGTTACCCAATCGCTTCACCAGCGGACACAGAGGGTAAACACCCCTTGCCGTTCTCCTCACCCCTTCCTGTTTACCATCGTTAGACAGTGCTAAGGGCCAGAACAGGCCAGCACCATCCCAGTCCAAGTCTTCCAAATATGTTCGCGCCAAAAAGCGCATGCAGAGAACTAAGCAGGTTCCCTCTGGCAATGTTTTACCAGCAGAGCCGCAGCTCTGGGCACATCCGCAGATTCCACTCACACTTTGAGCACCTGGCACGGTGATGCTGCGTTCACAGAGTGCTGGGCCTGGTGATTCCGAGCTTCCAGGAGCGGTCTGTGAAACAACGGCTGGCACCCTGCCCAAAAAACTACTAGCGTTGGCTACTTTTTCAAAACATTGGCAAAAACAGTTCTTCCCCAAAGCAAAACAAAAACACACCAAAAAATACATTATTGACTATTTATATTTCAAGTGCATTAGATGCCTTTACATATAAGCAAAGCATTCTATGAGCACACCAGCTGACTCAGTCCTGCAGCAGTGACGGAACATGTTTTTCTCACTGAAGCATCTCCTGCCTTAACTTTCTCCACTTCTCAGGCCAAAAGCACCTGTTTCTGCACACAGAGGGCACAGCGTGTGCTCAGCATGCTATGGGACTCCCGTGGGAAAGCCTGCCTTCCCCAAAGAGGGGCGTGTGTCTTTCACCTAACCCTCCGCCAGAGCTAACGCGACTGTGGATGGTGTCACTATGGGTGGCAGACTGAAGTCAGCCTCACTGGGTTCAAGCTGGCCTCTACCTGGACAGCAACTGGTGAGTCTCCCTGAGGCACAGAGACCTCCCCTGGGAAACCACAATCACGGTCCTCCTGCACCAGCCCCTGTGCGCTGTCGGCCCCACAGCATGCACTGTGAGCTCAGGAGAGCACACGTGCGCACCACCGCGAGCCTGGTGCGGTCTCAAAACTCTGAATAAATACTTGTTAAAATGGGATAAACAAATGCCTAGCATGTCCAAGCACAGCTCCTATTTTAAATTTTCAGCTTTAAATATTCAAGGCACTTTAAATAATTTCAAATAAGCCTCGATTGTACCACATGTTTAAACATCATAGTCACAAAGTTAATTAATCAAAACACTTTTTATAACGAAACTGAAACAATAAGGTTAGAAAGTAGAGTATTGCAAACACAACATGAATGTTGTTTCACGATGATACCTTTGTTTTTCTTTCTTTTGTGAAGACTTTGCTTAGAAATGTACAGATTTAATTTGATTTCTTGATGATGGCCACTCTTTCCGGGGTAAGATGGCATCTCGGTGTTTTTTGTTTTTTGGAAAGAATACAACCAAACAAAATAAAAGAGTAGAGTCAATCACAACAAAACAATGAACATGGTACAAGACTTCTAAACAGGGTAAAAGGCAATCAATAATGGCTACCATAATGCCTCTTGTTATCTGCAATATACCTGCCTATACCATCAGGGATAAATAAAATCAAACAAAACAGAACAAAATAAAGCCAGTAAACAAAACAAAACAAAACAAACAAAGCAGAACAATGTAAGCAATACAGAACTTTAAGATACTAGTAAAACAGCAGTGGCTACCATAATGCTTCTTGCTGTCTTCAGAATAGTTGCCCACACCTTCAGACATAATACAATCAAACAACACAGAATAGAGTAAAATCAATCAAAACAAAACAATGAAAGCCATACAGGGTTTCTAAACAAGATAATTGGACATCCTCGATGGCTGCAATTATATATTTTGTTATCTTTGAAATAGCTGTCCATGCCATCAAGTATAATAAAATCAAACAAATCAGAATAAAACTAAGCTAATCAAAACAATGAAGACAATATGAGTTTCAAATCATAATAGATTAACAGTGGTCACTTCTTTCCCTTTTTAGATAATTCCTCCCCTTTCACTTTCCCCAATATGTATTGTGCATTTTGGATCCCACTAACTCCTTTAGTTTGTTATACTAGGGAGACAACACAAAATTCACCCATGTGACTCTGAACCATTTCATCCATGAGCATGGTCTCAAGTTGCTTCTATCCACCTACAAGAACCTTGAAGTTATCTTCCTTTATAGCTGAGTAGGTTTCCATTGTATAAAATATCATGTCTTTCATATTCATTCTGCAGTTGATAGGCAGGCTACCCCTACTTTTTTTCTGGTTCCCTGTCACATAAGGCATTGTTCTCTCTCCTTTGACTTTCAGTCTATGAATTTTCTTTCTAGTTAAATGTGTTTCTTGTATAGAGCATATTGATGGATCCTGTCTCCTGATCTACTCTGCCTGTGTTTCTTTCTATTGGTGCATTGAGGCCATCTACATTAATAGTTACAGCCCTCTTGCACTGTGTTGTCTCTGCCATGCTATTTTCCTGCCACTGGCTCCCTATTTTTCCTCTCCATTCAATTGACTGCCCCCACTTGATGGTCCCCCTCTGTTGTTGTTCCTGAGACTGTGGTCCTTTGTTTCTCTCTCTCTAAAATGTCCTTTAGTATTCTTTGTAGGGTTGGTTTGGTGGTCATGAATTCCTTGAGTTGTTCTTTGTCATGGAAGTATCTTGTTTCTCCATTAATTTTGAAAGAAAGTTTTGCAGGGTCCATCAGTCTGGGTTGGAAGTTGTTTTCTTTCAGGACTTGCATTACTTCACTCCAGCCTCTTCTTGACTTGATGGTTTATGTTGAGAAGTCTGCTGTGATTCTGATGGGTTTTCCTTTATAGGTGATCTGTTTCTTTTCTCTAACAGCTTTTAATATTCTGTGCTTGAGTTGAATCTCCGGGATCTTGATTATTATATATCTGGGTGTAGATTTGTTTTGTTTATGGCTAGCTAGCTGGAGTTCTAATGCCTCACTTATTTGAATGTCACTTCCTTTTTCCATGCTTGGGAAGTTCTCAGAAATTATTTCTGTCAATAGAGTCCTGATGTCATTTGTCTTGACCCCTGCTTTTTCACTCACATTTTTAATTCTTAAGTTATGTTTCTTTGAATTGTCTTGCAGCCGTTGAATTGTTACTTCCTGATTCTTTGTTATTTTTAAGAGATCTTCCCTTTCACGATCATAAGCTGCAAACCTGTCTTCAAGGTCTGAAAGTCTAGCTTCAGTTTCTTTCAAGTGATTCTGCCAGCTTTCAATGGAGTATTTAATTTTCTGGATATCTCTTTGAATCTGTTTCATGCATTCTAAATCTCTCTTATGCTGTTCTTTCATGGTTTCCCTCATTTTCCTATGCTCCTCTATTTTTTTATCTGTGTCTTCTTTAGAGGTGCTTAGTAATTCTTTTATTATGTTTTTCATTTCTTGTTTCACCTGGGATAGTATTTCTGTTCTAATTTCTCTTATAGCTTCATGAAGTTGTTTCTTTACTTCAGCTGACATCACTTCAGACATTTCAGGTGTGCGACTCCCAATCTGTTCCATGTTTACCTCTCCTGGACTTGCACTGCTTGGGTTCGATGCCAGAGATTGCCTTTTCCTTCTTCATCTTGACATATTCCTGGTTTCTTCCATACACATGGGTAGTGGGGTCCCAGTCATTTGCGGCACTGGCTACAATTTCTCTGAAGCGAGACTGTTTGGTTTTTCTAGCCAGTGCTGGCTACAGGGTATCTGGTGGTAGGCATCCGTGCTTCTGCACTGAGCTGGGTACCAGCTACAAGGGCCCTTGGAGTTTGCACGGCAGTGGAACCGGCCAGGGTCTGCAGATCTAAGCTGGTTAGGAACCTGCTTGATGTTGTCTGGACTGCCAATGGGAGTAGAACTCAGTCCAAGCAACTTCCTCAGGTCTGCCCCCAACCTGGAGCTGCTGGAAGAAGCCGGCAGCAGTCCTGGCCCCGGGCTTGTCCTGCCCAACTCCAAAATGGCTCCCAGCCAATCGCTCTCTCCCGTGGGAGGACTGAGTCCCCTGCACTCATCACTAGGCAGCACAGACCTCTGCATCCACCACTGTCTTCCACCACCTCGCCTCTCCGCAGAGCCCTCTGGGGTCGTCACAGTCCCCAGGCTCAACAGCTCCTCTCGCAAGGTGAGTCTGGCTCTAGGCTAAGGCACTGACAGCTACCACCTTCTTCTTCATTTAAGTTTTTCTTTTTACTCTCTCTGTGGGCTTCAATTCATGTTTTAGTTTCTTCCTGGGTCCAGGGGACCCACTTCCTTCCTTCTTGTCCTCTCCATGATGTTGTATTCCAGCATCTGAACTGCTTCTCTCAGAGAGACTGTTTACTCTGTTGCTTACCGTTCTGCCATCTTTCTGGAAGTGTCGGTGTTTTTTATTGACATTTCTCTAATCGTCAGTGATGCTGAACATTCTTCATGTATTTATTGGCCGTCAGTATTTTTTCTTCTGAGAACTACCTATTCATTTCAGACGACCATTTTTATTGGTGAGGGGCAGGGGGTGGGAATCTTAACAAATGCTGGTGTGGCTGCAGGGAAAAAGGAACCTTCTACATTTTTGTTGGAAATGTAAATTTCCACCACTATGGAAATGAGTGTGAAGATTCCTTATAAAACTAAAACTAAAAATTCCACTTGACCCAGATATTCCTATTCTTGGTACTTTCTTGAATTAGTTAAAGACCTCACATTACAGTGGTCCATGCATACCCATGTTTATAGCAGCACAATTCAGAATAGCTAGATCTGGGACACAGCAAGCAGCTCCATCAACAGATGAATGGGTAAAGAAAATGTGGTATAATACACACAATGAAGTACTACTCTCCCATAAAGAAAGATAAATTTGAGTCATTTGTAGGAATGTGGATGCACTTTGAGACCATAACGTTAAGTGAAATAAGTCACAGGTACAAGCTTAACTATCACATGGTTTCTCTTACATGAAAAGCTCAAAATATAAAGAACAAAATAAAAAAATAATTGGAAGTAGGGAGAGAGATCTTTCTCAAATGGAAAGGTACCAAAAGGCAGAGAGGGAAGGGGATGATACAAAGGAATTAAGATGTGCTATGTACAGGAACCCACTCCAGAAAAGGATTATGTGCTGCAAGCCCGGTGGGAAAGAAAGAGAACAGCTGTCTATATCCTAAATTTAGGCGAATAGAACACTACCATATACATTGTTTCATTGTTTTAAATATGCTATGGCAAAAGTATATAAATAATGAGACTTACAGTTAGTTTTCTTATATTTCTTTTATGAAAATTATACTTTACTTTTAAAATATCCCCCGGGATTTGGGGTGACCAGTTAATAACATCAGCATAGACTCACCCTCACACTGAAAGCCCCCTGCCCTGCACCAAAATGATTCCATCACTCCCTGTTGCAGAATGGTGAAAAGACAAGAAGCAATCACCAAAAGGGAGTCTCTTGTTTTCTGGGAAAATGGGACACTTGAAGTTTCTATGTTGGTCCTAGGCACTGGTTTCTAAAGACTCTGCACTGGTCAGGAAGGAAAGGGACAGAGTGGACAGCATATCACAGCACGTCTGTGAAGGGCAGAAGCAAAAATCTCAATTTCTTGTTTCAGGTGGATGCAGAGGCGGGGGCCGAGATGCAGAGGGCGGCAGGCCATACTGCGGAGCACCCTCATCTAACCGACTTGTGTCCTCTGCCCGAGATGCCCTAAACGGTGCTCAGAGGCAACAATTTTATGTGTGCAGGAGGAACCAAAGAGAGCCGGCTCCTGAGGGCCACCCTCGAGCCACCTAATAATGAGATGCTGCTATCTTGGGTGATATTAATATTATTACGATCTTTAAATCTATGAATTCAGGCCAGTGATTCTGAAATGAAAGCTTGCTTATTTTATGAGGCAAGCAGGATAATCTCTTCCTGCTTTATTAATTTAACGTCCTGAAATCAAAAGAGGGAACGTTATTGACTTCAAAACTCAATAACACGTCCAGGCCTGCTCCGCAGCATTTCATATTGGCAGCCGTCTTTCTGTGGGTGGGCTTCCTCTCGCTCTAGGGTCTCCTTGTCGTTTTATAACCAGCTCACTGGACCATGGAAGCCAAGACCCTGTGATTTCCATTGTGCTCCCTGAGTCTGTGACCCAAGAGCGCCCGTATCTCTCCTGGATGCTGAGAAATAATGGTGACTGAGACCAGATGTTGGGTGACAATGAATTCCCGGTAATTTGGAAGTCAAGTTTTCTACAAACATAAACTACACCTATTATTAAATTGTGTCTGTCTTTGGGTAACAATATGTAGAAATCAAACAAAGAAATCAATAAACAAGTTTTGTCCCCCAAGCTCAGCCAAGATTTTCATTTTGATGCTACATCTCTCTCTCTCTCTCTCTCTGACGGTGCCACTTCAAAACAAGACATTTAGCAAGCCCTTCTTTACTAAGCCCTTTTAACTTTACTAGCAAGCCCTTTTAACTTTACTAATCTGGGCCATGCACATACTGCAAACACTGGGCCAATAAAGTGCAGGGGCAGAAATCTGTGTCATTTCATGCAAAAACATTTACATTTCCAGCAGTTGACTTGACGGCCAACTTTCCTGATACATCATTCAATTTAATTTTCCGATCTGCTGAAAACATTCCCCAGTTGCTGAGTGACTTCATAAATTGTATTTATGACCCTGGTCTTAAGTTTCTTCAAATGATGTGGCTTTGATGAGTAAACTACAGATTTTTTTTTTTGCAAAGTCTCATTAAAAAATAAAAAGTAGTTTAATGAGGACAGATGAACCTGATAATTCTTGAATGGTTTTGTGGACCCTGTGCTCTCCTGGATATGAGCAGGACATTCGGCATCTTCCACTCAGGTCTCTGATCAAGGCTGCAAGGGGCTAACTCTGACCTTCACTGGCCACACAAGGTCATTACAAGGAGTAAGACCCATGGTTATAAAAGCACAAAATATCTTGCAAGAAGCCATCTGTGCTTCAGCCAAACCTAAATTTCTGAGAATTGGCCCAGCAGAACGACCTGAGTGAGACATAAAAGGAACCTGAAACTTTCTAAGTTTCAGGCACGCTCTGTGAGGTGACAGTAGACTACACTGATGATGCATGCGTTGTTTCTGGTGATAAAACCTCTTGCTGTGGATGCCCACACAGGGATGCTTCCCAAGCTCTGCCACAAAAGTCCAGAGACAGCAGGACGCAAAGATGCCCCCTTTCCTGGCACATGCAGCACGCAGCCTCTCCTGGATTTAGCCTCATTTGGATCATAGATTCCTCTACTTCATTTAACAGATTCGCTCAGACGGAAGGAAGGTCTCTGAGGAGAGGTGAAGGCAGCAAGTGGGGATTTCTGACATATGAAGATGTAGGTCATTGGAGTTTTAAATAAATTAGAGAATAGTTTATCTATTAAAGAAGATTTGCTATACATATTTTATGAATCACTGCTTATCATGGGTCACTGGACATCAGTAACATTAAATCTTTTAAATTCCGTCACCAGCCTTGTCACACTGGGAAAGGCTCTGATAATTTTTCTAAGTCTACACTGCAGCAAGAGGCACAAGCTTAAAATCAGGCTTCCTAATCACACTGTGAAAACGCAATGATATAAAAACACACACAATGGCCAGCAACTTAGCTGCATCCACAGACCCAGCAAGTGGCCACACTCAGGTCACAGGCGAGCGCAGAGGGACGTAAGGAGCAGGTCACATCCTCGTTTCCTCAAGTTCCTCCTCCCTGCCAACGCGCCAGAGACAGGCCTAGGGTGGAGCTGCCGAGACTCCACGCACTCCCAGGAAGGCACTACAAGGCAGCTCTGCCAGGACTCTGCAGGCCCAGTTCTCAAATGCCGGGTCTGTTCCGGTCTCAATCTGCCTCTCTGCCTCTCCCATCTCGCCATTGGTCCATCTAGACAATAACAGTATCCAGGATGAACTGCACAGCTGAGGGAGACCAGGTCCACAAGAACGACACTGAAAAGTTCAGAGTGAAAGAGCAGAGTAAAACATCTCACACCAGCTCCCTAAAAGCACATGGCTGCTGCTTTGTGGAAAGAATGAACAAAAACGGGAGCTGTGTTTTACTCCAATGCCTCCCTGCAGGGCACAGATGTCAAGCGGGCCGGCACCAGTCCAGCCTCGACTCTGGCACGGAAGCCAGTCCTGAGGTGACAGCCCCTGCAAGTACCTGCTAAGGAACAGCTTCCTAGGCCAGGGGGCCGCTGAGAAGCAGGCCGGGAAAGACTCAGCCTGCACAGTGGTCCCCTGAGGACAGAGACCAGGAGCTGCTGTCACCTCTCGGCAGCAGCACACGAGGCTGGACAGTCCCAGCTCCCTGTCCTGTCACGGTGAGACTGAAGCAGGCTCTGCAGCTCCAGAGGAGAGGCAGGGCAGGCATCCCGGCCACAGGGGCTCACACTGTGCCACGGAGCCAGCGCTGAGGATGGCATCATGGTGCAGAGCAGGTAGAAAACGTCTCATCCTTTCACTCCCTAGCTCCCTGGCAGGAAGAGCAGGGCCACTCGCTGTGCTGAGGACCAGAACAGACAGGGCCTCTGCCCATGCCGCACACCCACCAGATGTGCCACGCCCAATCTGCACCCCGGCCGCCCTCACCCAGAGCGCGTGGCTCCCACTCCTGTCCCTCATTTGCACAGCACAAGTGTTTGTTAACGAAACGGAGAGAAACCTAAGGATGACACCACTCCAGCAGCTGCCGTGACTTAAGGAGCATGGGTAAGACATCCTTTCATCAAACAGGTCTCTTCTGTCTCTAAAAGACATCATTAGGAAAGCACTGCATCAAAAGCAAGTTCCCAGAGACACAGCCTGCATAACCACTGTACACCATCGAGGAGCACCACACGCGTGCCCGCCAGGGCGGATTAGTGGCTTCCGCTGGAGGAACTGGCATTTTCCAGCATTTATTATGAGTTGGAGTTTTTTCATCTGGAAATCTTACATGTGAAAAAGTAGGAAGATAGGGCTTTTTGTTTACAATTTCAGCTGTATTTATGAGTGTTTCCATATGATTTGAGCTTGCAATCCTAGCCAAATTTTTTCTAAGTAAAATCAAGGCACACAATTCAGGAAATAAACTGTATGGTGACATGTATCAAAATGCTTTTTGTTGAATTTGATGACACATGAGGTCCAGAGATTGTGGACTATTTCTGGAAAATCCTCAAGCGTCTGAGGATGGCTGCGCAGCAATAAAGGAGCTGAGAAGGAGACTGGTGCGAGCATTAGGTGTCCAGCAAAGACTTGGTTTGAGGGCAAAAAAAAGGCAAAATTCTTTTCTACCTGAGGATGAACAATTCATTTATGTATAACAGTGATCCACAATGTTAGTTTTATTTTTTATCATGGCTGGTAAATTACGATGCCACCCTCAGACGCCTGACTCCATTCAAAAGCAGCCTTGCCACCTGGAAAGCCTGGGGTTGGCTTCCTGCGCCCAGAGCACCACCTTTTCCGCCTCACAGTCCTAGCCTCGCTGTACAGCAGAGCCAATCTGCCGCTGACCTCATGCTCAAGTTCAAACTATGTCACTCTGTCAATACCTTGATTAGACTGGGCTTTATACACAACAGGTTATGATCCCAGAGGGATGAAAAGCTTTCCCAAATTAAAAGCAGAATTTAAAAGGAAATACTCATACATTCCTCCGCAGTTTCCACTCGGTATGCTCAAGGCTGGCCTGTGAACCCCGGCTCATGCTGATTGAAAGTGAATGTTTCTTGCTGGGTGTAGCCATCTTACACATTTAATGGCAGGGGCAAAACAGTAAAATGTGTTCCATGCTTCAATTAGACCTTTTATAACGTGGCACTTCAAAGATGGCAATGCCCAAGAAAAATCATTAGTCCACAGAAAGAGACAAAGTGGGCTGTGCGGAAGACAGACCTCCAGGAGTGCTGGCCTGGCGGGCACCCTCCTGGAGGACGCGCTCGCTGGCTTTTGTCTCGCCTCACCGTGAGTCTTGCGGGATTCGCGCTCTCTGGGAAAAGGTCCACTGCACTCATGGCTGAGGTCCACAGCAATGACCAAGCCCTCCCCATTGCCCTGGCCAAAGGAGCTGTCTGCATGGACGGGCAGTCCCTGGGCATGAGAGGCCCACTTGCACCAATGAGCGACAGGTGCCAGCACTGCACCTGGCGGGGCGGAGGCGTGAAGCCTTGCTCGGGCCAGTCAGGACAGCAGACGCCGCCTCGGGGCTGGGAGTCGCAGGAGAGAAGCTGGACAGTGGGCTTGGAGCCACATGGCCTCCTGGCCTCTGAGCTCATGTCCGAGATGACTGACAGACTGAGCAACCAAGAGCCACGGGAGCAGTGACTCCCCTCTACACTCTCCTGCATGCTCAGCCAGCAGCACCACACCTCCAGCAGCCCCACCTGCCTCTCCCCTCTCCAACCCTGCACTCCAGCGCTGCGGACACTGTCACCAGCACACAGGCCGGTCCCCTCACCAGCTCCTGCTGCTTTCCTTCAGCTGAGACCCTGAACCACCTCACAAGTGCTCCGAATTCACGGTGGCCCCCATCACACTGGAGCTGTCCATGTGTGTGACCTCTTCAGTGCAGAACTTCAGAAGAGTCATCCGTTCCTATCTTCCAAAATAACCCCTCCCACTTCCTGGCTTTTGGCTTCTGTCTCCACCCTCTATGGAACCTTGCTCTGGAATCACCCAAGCCTTCCCCCGCCCCGCAGCCCACCCCTGGCTTGGCTCTGGGCCTGCCTGGGCCTCCCAGCTTTCATGCGGAAGGTCTGCTTGCAGCCCGTGGGCGCTCATGGCTGTGCCCATCCTGTGGGGACCCTGTCCTCCTCCCGGCCCTTTCTGTGTCTGTTCCAGTGCTGCTGGCTTCTCCCCTTCCATCCCCGGCTCTGTGAGAGACCTTCTAATCCTTGTCTCTTTGGACCAGTCCTTACTCTAGAGGACTGTGGCAGATCTTCCTGAGACTCTGGCTGCCACCATTTCCAGGTCTAAATCCCTAACCCTGCCTATCATGAGAGGCACACAAAGATCTCCTGAGCTCTAATTCTGGCCACTGGATCACCTGGTCACAGCTCACACCTACACAGGACCTTGTGCAGTGCCCAGGGCCAAGGTTCAAGGTTCTTAGCCCAGTGCTGGCCTGGGTCCGCTACCCGAGGACACTACTCTCCAACTGAGCGTCACCACCAGCTGCTTTGCAGCCGCTGACACACAGTCTCCTTGGCATTCCTGGCACTGCAGCGCCCGTCTGCACCTGCTGCTCATGTCTCCTGTAGCCCTCGAGAGCGCGTGTGTGCTCAAGACAGGCCGCGAAGCTCTCCAGCCGGCTGCTCCCAAGCCCCTCTGTCCGCACAGAGCAAGCTTTCCTCCTCAGGGCTCCCTAGCCCACCTTCCCACCTGCCTCCTCCCCAGCAGGGACCCATGGCCGCCCCTGCCGCGGCTCAGACAATCACTATGCTGCCCGCTACCGAGCACTCAGCCAGCCCCCTGCTTCCCCTAGAGCCAGGGCCCCGAGCTCAGCTGCTTCCCTTTCTGTTCTCACGCTGGACTTAGGTGGGTGGCATTCAGTGCGCTCCCCGAGCCAGCAGCATCGATATCCCCTCAGACCTCCTCCGAAGTAAGATTTTCTGGCTCCTACCTCAGACTAAGACTCTGGGTGGCACCCAAAAATCTGTTTCGTTGTTTTGAGACAGGGTCTCACCTTGTAGTTCAGGCTGCCTTTGAATTCACTATGTAGCCCAGGCAGGTCACGAGTTCTCAGTGATCCTCCTGCCTCAGCCTCCTGAGTGCTGGCATCACAGGCATGCACCAAGTCCAGCCAAAAATCTGTGTTTTAACAGCCCCTCCGGGTGACGCTGATGCACTCAAGTTTCAAACCCCTGATGGAAATGAGCCATTTGCACCACTGGCCAGAACCAGACACAACATGCAGATGGAGCTGTTCGCCTACCTGCACGTGATGCTTCTAAACACTTGGAACACCAGGGCTCTGCCCATTATCAGTATTTTAAACCTGCGCTGCCCATATAAAGGGTTATAAAAATTACAGGAATTACAACATAATGATACTCTTTTTCTAAAGCTCAAAACAAGACAAACAGCAGGTTGCTTAGGCACGCATAAGTAATTTACAACCAGCCTTTTTTCCTAACCAAGGAATGGTAATGGTAAAAACCCAAGATCAAGTTCATATCCAGGGAAAAGTAAAGCAAGCACACAGGCCCAAATCTCTGAGATAGCCTGGGTCCTGATTCTGGGGGGAGGCTCACAGATGTTCATCAGGCTACAGGAATTAACTGACTAGTTAATTCAACCCACGCATGGATCAAGGGGACACTACTTGGTGATCAGAGGATTCCTAATCTAGGGGCACGTGCATCACAACCCCCTGCCTAGATCGCTCTGGCTCTGGGCCACTGGCGACCTTAGATGCTGACGGTACCTGTGTGCGGTTGAATGCCACCCTGGCGAACACAGCCTGGGACACGCTGGCCCGCTTGAGCTCATCTCGGACCTGCTGGTAGATGTCGGGAGAGACCTCCACGGAGGAGCTGGTGGGCTCCGGCTTCACCGCCCGGGGGATGGGCGGGTGGTTCAGGAACTGCTGGTTGATGGCTTGGGGGTGCTGGTGGGCCAGCAGGCGGCTGACTGCGATCTGCTGGTTGATCAGGTGGGCCATGGCGATCTGCTGCCGGACAAGCTGTGGACTGAGCTGGGGCGAGAGGAGGCCGGGGCTCATGATGGGCTGCAGTGCGGGCACTTGGTTGCGAATGGGTGCACTGTGGTGCATTTGGCTGTGAGGAGACTGTTCGCTGGTTTTCCCCAGGGACGCCAGCTGGTTCATATTTGGTAAGTGCATTGGACGCTGGCCCAGAACACAATAGTCTGAAAGATTTTCTCGTTCTACTCTTTCCACTGTTGAGAGATAAAAACAGTAAGTCGTCATTATTTTCAGTATTTAATTGATCATTAAAATGTGGAGCACTTGACTATCATATTTTGGGACAGTAACAACATCAGTTTCTTTTCATATAAAGTGGAAGCCCCAGAGTACAAGGAAGTTACTCTCTCCTGCAAAGTATTACAATAGGATTTTTCCAGAAAAGGTATGAAAGGAGGGCTGGGGCTGCAGCTCAGTGGTAGCACTCACCTAGCATGCAAGTCACGCAAAGCAAACAAATGCATATGAAATTCAGGCTACCTGCCACCCCATCTTTCCTAAATGTTTAAAGTAAGTGTCCTGCTGACCATCAAGGCACAAGCCATGGTCCTTCAGAATCTAAAGCTCAGTCCCAAACGGTCACACACTTTTGTAGTCATCCGGGGTGATGGTGGCAGTGCCAGCTGCCCTTATCTTCTTGGTGTGGTTCAAGGTGTGGTCAAGGTCATCAGGAGAGGACAAGGACATCTGCCAAACTAGCTACAACCTTCTAATGCAGATCTCCCAAAAACACTAGTATGCAACTCTGGAGATGGTCACAGGAAATACCCATCACTCAGCATGCCCATTCATCACATCTGGGTACCTCAGCGACAGCAACATGCTAAGATGAGGAAAAAACTCCCAAGATTAATAGTGTCACCTGGACTGATCACAGAATGCACTATCAACTTGATTACATTTTACTACACTTTACTAAAAACTTCAAGAATTACCTTAAAGGGGACAAGAAATATAACAGGAGTCTTAGAGATGTACTAGGCTGCTTTTCAGGGAAGGGAATTGGCTCTGCTGCCTGGGAAAGCACATTAGGCTGAGCAACTCCATCATTACCAGCGCTAAGTGCTCACAGGTATAATCTAGCAAAATCTGCTTTTGAAAGCAAATTTCCTAGAGACTGAGTAGTTATTTCTCACAACTGCAAATGTGGGACATGACTGTGGAAAAGTTCTACTCAGGAGAACGTTAAGAAGCACAGTGTTGGGAGGTTACCTGCTGGAGACCAAAAGTAATCAAAAGAGGACAAACTCTGTGAAGTAACTGTTCCTCTATTATGTACACAGTGCTTAGGTTTGCCATTCAGTTTACAGTAACAATCACAGTACTGGAAAATTACTGAGCCCCAAAAATTGAGGCCGAAGTGATATGCACTAGAAAACTGGGAGATTCGACTCCAAATAAGAGTTTCTGTGAAGACCAAGGTGCTGTGACAGATCGCAAGCCAACAATTTGAATACAATCAATCAACAAACTGTAAGTGTGGAAGAAATAGTATTCTAAGTTAACAGCGTACGTATATTGTGATCTTACAATATATCCATGGAACAAATTAATGTGCTAAATGTAAGTAGGTATGTGATCATCTCTGTGTCTAAGTTTTAGAGACTACAAACTTCCCATCTAGGAAACAGGTGACTACAAATACGTTAGGATTGAATTATACTTAGATGTGTATATTTTTTCCTTTCTTAAAGAACTGAATTTTTACTTAACTTCCCTATGAACTCCCAAATAAGTCAAAAGTTGACTTCAAATTTCATCCATTTCTCACTTGAGCCTTTTAATGAAATTCACTCAGTTTACCAGTCACCTTTCCTTCACAAGGTTCAAGGTAAATAAATTATTTTAATCTTCTGCCCTAGAGGCAAATATTTTCCAATTAAACTTTAAAGTAGAGTCTGACCCCTAAACCAAGCAAATGGTTAGGAGCGCTCAGATATGGTCACCCAGTTCAGCTGCCACGGAGCAGGACTGCTGCTGTGAATCCCTTGCTGCAGGAAAATGTGAAGAAAGCGTAGCTTTCTAAAGGGAAGTCAGACTTCACTGACAGAAGAGCCTCAGTAAGCACATAACCCATTTTTGGTGGTTTTATAAAAAATTCAAAATATGAGTTCCCGTATCAAGATATGTTTCCCAGTACTTAATAAGCAAAAACATGGTCCACTTTTTCTTCTATGCAAAAAAACATGGAACCACCCTCTTACACAATGTCTTTTTTGGCCAAAAGTAGATTTCCCAAATATTGAGCATGTTCATTTTTCAAGGGTTTAAGTACCTTCAAGTGCTTACCTTCCTGAAATGCATCTAACGCACACCATTCACTAAGACACATTCCACTCGCAGATCGGGCCAGACTGTGGGTGTGGGGATGGACTGGACAGCAGTACTGAAGTTCTCTGAAGCTACACGCACTGGTGACACAGGTGGGAGCAAGAGCATCCCTGTCCGCTAAGGATGGCAGGAACAAGAGAGCCTGAGGGTCGGGGTCAAGGGCTCTGGCGCTGGGATGACTTTGTGCACAGTGACGCCACACGCGATCGGTCACACACAGACCTCAGGGCAGGACGACTCAGGAAGCTGCCTCCAAGGCAGGCACTGGGGGAGAAGGGAAGTGCTGATGCCCCTTGCCAGCCGGTGTCTTCTTTTCTGATTCCTCAT
>RJWT010024640.1:0-16408 GCA_004365215.1 Cuniculus paca | reverse complement strand
GTGTAAACATCATATTGTTCCATCAGTGTGAGAATCTGAAAGAAAAAACATGTATGTGTATGTATATGTACATAAAAAATAGTTAAGATAGTTATACTACTGATTTCTCTGAGTTCACTGAGGAGAAAGAGTTGTGCTGGTGTTATTTGGACAATTGAATGCAGATGTCTTGTGCTCTGAGTGAATGATTTGGGGATGACAATCTACAATGTATGTACCATTGTTGCCCCCTGATTGATGTGCTTTGACATTTTGTTGTAGCTTTTTTTTTCTTTTTTAACCCTTGAAATAAAATGGATTTGGAAAAAAAATAGATTCACTATCATAAAAAAAAAGTTGTGTTTTCATGTACAAATAGGAAACACATTTAATCATTTAATGCAATGGTTGAGGAGTGGTTTTTTTCAACTAATTTCAGAGTATGGCTGCCATGTATCATGTTTGGTTAACTAATTTCAAATAATATTGCCAAAGATTATAAGATATACATAAAGCTACACATTTTCCACATCTGCCTTTCTTCTGACCAGTCAGAAAGTAGTAGGTATTAAAGCAGAAGTTTCCAAATGTCCATTTTAAGTTCCTGTGAAGATCTGTGGCAAACTGAGAAAAGTAAAATTAAGTATACATCACTGCTGGTTTATTAAGTTTGCTAACATTTTCTTTCCCCTTGAAATTATGCCTTTTCTACTTTCTAGTATTAAAATACTTCATGCCTTGTTTTACCTCATGTCATTTAGAATATATTGCCCAGTTAATTTCAAACTAAGGATTTGTTTTAGAAATAAATTTTCTAAGTGGTTAAAAAACCAAAGCATTCCAAAGGGGTAAAAAACAAAAAAACAAAAGAACAACAACAAAAAAACCCCACCAGATTTTACTGATTTCCCACAAGGTAAATTTGTAACAATTGGCTACTAGAGTCTAGAAATTGGAAGGAATTTCTACCACTGTGGTGGGCTACATGCAAGATTCCCCTGGCTAACAAGTAAGATCTTGACTCAGACACACACATTAAAACACTGTTGTCTCACAAGAAATGGGGATGGGGGCTCAAAATCAGAACTAGTGAGCTGCCAAGCTGGGCAGAAGTAAGTGTATGGGTACCCAGAAGGTGAGTGGTCTCGCAGTGGTCTAAATGTCTGTCAGATACTTAGCTCTTGGCCAGGAAGCAGAGTCAGAGGAAGGTGATCCTTGTTTCTCATTCTTACACAAGACCTTCAAGAGAGGACTAAAGTGGTCTTGTACGACCTATCAGCAGAGGCAGAAGCAATTCCTCAGTGATGTGAAGCCTTCCCTAGTATTGGCCAGCAGGACTCACACAGATTAACAAGCGAAGAACTCATAAAGATCACTGTATTATGTGAAGAGGCCAGACACTGTGTGAGAATAGATGTTAGAGACAGCTGTACACAGACCTCTGGCTGTATATGTATGCGCAGTGCCATGAAGTCAAGATAATACCACAACTAAGGCAGCCAAGGACATGGACTGCTAACATCCCTACTCCAGAACAATAAAGCTATCAACCTTAGAGATCGAACAGTTTCCTTAACCAGCAAAATTGGAAGTCTTTGAACTGACCTCCCAAGGTCCTGATCAGTTCCAGTACTTGCCTCAGTATTCCCTTCCTTTGTTTGAAAACCAAATAAATATGGGCTGTCCAGTGAAGTGCTTTGTCTTTACTTCTGAGAGAGTTCTGACCTTCCTAGACTCCCCAAAAATCATGCCACTGGTCTCTTTTATTTAAACTGTTCATCGTCCACTCGTTTAGGAGACTGGGGCTAGGCCAAGACCATGATAAATAGAAATTATAACCATTCTACTCCTAAGGACTACAGGTAATGGTGTTCTTGAAGACATAACATGGTATGCTTAAATAAAGAGTACAGTAAGTTGTCAGGCATGGACAGGAGATTAAAAGGACAAATTCCAGGCATAATTATTGAAATATAATTATTTATTATTATTAAAATGTAGGGCTGGGGATGTGGCTCAGTGGTAGAGTTCCTGCCTTGCATGCAAAAGGCCCTGATTCGATTCCCAGCACTGGAAAAAAAAAAAAAAAGAAAAGAAAAGAAAAAAAAAGGAAAATGTAATTATGAAAATTTAAAGAAAACTCGGGGAGTTAAATGGTAAATTAGACATAGCTGAGTGTATAGGCCACTGAACATTTAAAAATTACCCAGATTAGAGCACAAAAAAGAAATGGAAAGTACCAAACAGACATAGGGAGAGCAAGGCCTAACATAGGCCTAATATGGGCCAGGGATTTAGCTCAGCGGCATAGGTACCTTCCTGGCAAGCGCAAGGTTGTAAGTTCAATCCCCAGTACCAAAAAAAAAGAAAAAAAAATAGGTCTAATTTAAGTTCCAAAGGGAACAGACAGAATGAATATAATTATGTAATTGTGAAATTTCAAGAATTGATTATGTAATGGATGTGAAATTTCTAGGATTATGGAGATGAAAGATCCACAGATCCTGGTAGCAAATGTATTAGGAGAATAAATAAAATGAAGTTGCTAGAGGAAAAATATCAATTCTAATTATGCTATGTAAAATAGCAGGCCCCAACCTTTTTGGCAACATGGGCCAGTTTTGTGCAAGACAATTTTTCCATGGACTTGGGAGGAGAATTTAGTTAAAAATTAGTGTATATTTGTGATACATAATAAGTACATCTCCCAGCACTAGCATTCTACCACCTCAGATCATGACACATTAGACTCTCAGAAGGAACAGCACAACCTGGATCCCTGGCACTGCAGTTTGCAGGAGGGCTTGCATTCCTATAGAATAGAATCCAACACGGCCACTGGTCTAACAGACAGGTGGTGGAGCTCAGGCCGCAGTGCCAGTGATCAGCTGAAGCTTCTCTTGCTTGTTGCTCACTTTGTGCTTTGTGTGGCCATGGTCAAGGGGTTGTGAACCCCTGAATTAAAAGGAATCTTCCCTGAATGACATCATTTTTTTCTCCCTTGTGTCTACAATTGAAGCCTACCGTGGCAGCTTTAAACTAAAACTTTAGTGTGCGAGTTATGAACATATTGAAAAGATCAGCAAAAAAATGAAAGCCTCTATCATAAAAGACAAAATATACACACGAGAAGTAATTCAGGGAAAAATGACCAGCAGGAAAGCAGAAACATTAAAACAAGATATTAACATTAATATCCTCAGATAGATGAAAGAAGATACTGATTCTGTTAGACTTGCACAAGCTGCTATTTAAAAAACCACACCTGCACTAAGGCACATTATAAAATTTATAAATGCTGAAGTTGAAGAAGATCCTGCAAGCTTCCAGAGGGAAAAACAAAAACAAAACAGGTCCCATACAAAAGATGAAGAATCAGAACGGCTTCAGATTTCTCCATAGCACAATGGAAGCTAGAAGACAACAGCAAAAGTCCCTCAAATTTTTAAAGAAAAACACCTAACTTGGAATTTTTCAAAGTGAGAACAATTAAAGACCTTTCAGGTATTCAACATCTCACACTTCACCCCTCATGCAGCCTTTTCCAGGAGCTCCTAGAAAATGTATTCTGTCTCTCTAAAGAAATAAATGGAAAAGGCAGGTGTGAGATGTAGAAAAAAGAAAAAACAGAGAACTCCTCAGAAAAATGAATGTAACAGTTGTGTACCAGTTCACACTTGTGCAAAAGACACAAGAGACAGAATGAAGCCTGTCTTTGACATATCGCCTTTGGCTGTACTACACTTTAACCTGATAATGTCTGCGTGAACCTGGCCTAGTTTTCAATCTGTACTTGGGTTGCTGGACCATGTGTTGATGAAGTCTTTGCTCTTCAAGCGCTGCTCTTAGGATCATTTCAGAATGCACAGGTGTTCTGCTTTGATGGACTCTTTCTCTGGAGGATAGTCACAGAGAACTTGAAAGTGGAAGGGCCTAAGCAGGCTGCTGCCCATAACCATGTTACAGGCAGATACCAGTTCTAGCAGACAGTGCAGTTTTCTAAATACAATGACCATGGATAATACTATGTTTCCCAAGATTTGCTCAGGACCTTGCTCAATGATTTTTCTAGAAAAAGGACTTGAAAATTCTTAGAGAAACTGAAGCCAGTCTATGACCCAGTGCTTCTTTAGATTATTTTCAATAAACACTGGCAATATTGCTCTTTGTATATAGCTGTTCCTGCATGCTACCTGATTTTTAGTTTAATCACCTTCACGCTCATTTATATGTAGTTGATAAAATATTTCATTTAAAACACTATCAAATAAGAACACAAGAATGGCTCAATATCAGAAATTCAATGTCATTCATCACATTACTATTACAAAGTGAAAAACCAGACTATCTAAACAAATGTAGATTTAAATTAACAATAAAAGAGAACTTCTAACGAAGATTCATTTAATTAGCTCATCTAACTAGTATCACGTTTAATACAGCAACGTTTCAGAAGCAGAAATAAGATAACAATGTTTGCTAGCAGTTACTGTAAAATACAGACTAACAACCTGACCATATCATTAGAAGTGAACAAGGATAAGGACTGAAAAGGAAGAGAAAAAATTATTATTTGCATTTGCATTTAGATAGACAACTCATGAAAACCATTATTAGAATTTAGCATTCATCAAAGCTATAAATACAAGATCAACATATCAAGTTCAATATATTTTTCTGCAGAAATAATGGGATGTGCCTGCTTTGGCAGCAGCAATATACTGAAGTTGGAATGATACAGTGATGATTAGCATGGCCTCTGTGCAAGGATGATACACAAATTTGTTAATGGTCCATATTGTTCCAGTGATAGTATAAAGCATAGAAACTGATAGGACATAACCATCACTCAGTATGTAACAGTAACCTTTGTAAAGTTGTCATCTCTCTGTAATAGATAGCTTTCACCTATGTCTGCCAGGATTCAGTTAATTTCATATTCATCTTAAAATAACTACAACTGATTTCTATAGACATGGTTCTTAACGTGAACATGGAAGTAAAGATTTAAAAAGTTTTCTGATAAAATATAAAGGCTGCCCTTAAATTCTACCATCAAGGAAGTCAGTAACAGCTGGTCAGACACTTTCTATTGAAGAAATACTTCAGATACTATCATTAGGTTAGATACGGTAATAGATACATTTTAAAATAGCAAGTGGTGGTGTATCTTATTCATATCACTGGGCTGCTGCAGAATTTTAAGTTAACAGACAAGCCTGTGATAGTTTATGCAAAAAATGGCTTTAAATATTTGAGGAGCATAATACAGAGATTTTAAAAAGCAATTTTGTTAAATTTACATTATGGTCTCTATTATTCCAGAATGAGTGTGTGTGCAATTTGTTCTTCATACTGCAGTGAATAAAAAAGAAACATACAACATAAATATTAAAATACATTCAATGTTCAGTGAATTTTGTTTTTGGATGCCAACAAAACTTGTTTAATAAAGAAATAATGGGATATCATTTTTAATGGTAGCAACGATTATAATATCCAGGAATTAGCCAAATAAATAAATAAAAAAGATGCTCAGAATAAGTAGGCATTATTTTCAGAAAAGAAATGTTTTACCTTGTAAATACTCAACTCACCTGTAGGTAATTTTTATATAAATGTAAATCTAGTTTTTTATTTTTTCTTTTGGTTTCTGAGTCAAGGTCTCACTAGATAGTCCAGGCCAGCCTTGAACTCACAATGTAGCCCAGTTGGGCTCGAACTTTGAACCTGCCTCCCTCAACTTCCCCAAGTGCTGAGATTATAGGTGTGTGCCACAACTGGCCTAAATCTTTTTCCTTAAATCACAAAGAAACAGAATAGACATATCAGTCTGCAGTAGATAATATACACAATAATATGAAGAAAAATGGAAACTATATTAATTATGTTCCTGCAAAAGTTCAATACTTTATCTTTAAAGTCAATCAAGTTTAATATATTTTTGTTTCTCCAGTAAAAGCAACTTTACAATCTATTAAAAATAAAAATTCAACCGCATTCAACTTGTTTTTTTCTATTAAGAAAGCACAAACGACAGCTGCATTTAAGTAAATGTATAATTATGATATACTTACAAAGTATCTAAATAAGACGTTAAAACGTGAAAATTTATAGTTCTTGTACCTTTTTGAGCTGATGAAATACAATCAGAAAAATTAAAGGAAAACTGCTTTCTTACTATAACTTGTGATTTATTTTATATAATTGAAACTGTTTGGTTTCTTTTTTTCTTTTTTCTTTTTGGTACTGAAAACCAAACTCAGGACCTAGAGCATTCCAGGTGGGAATTGGGCCGCTGAACTACATCCCTGGCCCCTGAAAATGTTTCGTTTCAATTAGTAGTTTCTATAAAGTAGCACTCCTTAAATAAGTTACTAAAAATAATATTGGAGCCTTGACTTTTTTATTTAATCTCATCTTAAAAATTAAAATCATGATAAAAAAAAGCTACAGAATTTGTCTTTTTCGAGTCCTAAACTGATTTTCTAGAATTTTAATAGAGAATTTTCAGTCGCAAATAGTTACCAGTTAGTGTAGATTGTACTTAACCAACCACTTAAGTGGAACTGTTTTTCATTTTGTGCTATATTTTTCTCCTTGGACATCTTTAATAACAGTAACAAATTCTATCTTTTAAAACTAAATACTGCTGATTCAACATTTTCCTTCTACTGCTAGCATTCCAGTTATGTGTTTCAAGATCAAATACGGTAAGTTGTTTATCAAAAATTTGTTCCAAGAACAGACCTCCCATAAAGTCTTCTCTAACACAGTGAAGGAGAATTTTTAATTGCAGAACAAAAAGAAATAATACAAGAAACTTTACCTTGAGGGCTAATACCTGGGTGTTAGAAAAATGGAACTAAGATAAATACATTTACTGTAATTTTCTGCACAGGGTCAAGGTTCCTATTTTAAATGAGTTTTGCTTATTTTGTTGTCATTTCAAGAAAGAACTTCCCAATACGATTTTAGTAATCTTCTTTAATGCTGAGTTTGTATTTGGCCAGATACAGTTTAGTCTTAATTCTTCTACAATTACTTATTAAATCATAAATCTATATGAAAGATAAGAATAACTAAATCAGTCTTTATAAAAAGTTCAGCTTTCTTTTTTCTTTTTTTTGTGGCACCAGGGATTGAACTCATGACTGCACTTGCCAGGCAGGCGCTTAGGCCGCTGAGCTAGATCCCTCACTCTTGTTTTTGAGACAGGGTCTCTGCCGTTCAGGCTGGCCTTGAGCTCACTTTGTAGCCCAAGCTGGTCTCGAATTCACAACAATCCTCCAGTCTCAGCCTCCCGAGTGCTGGGATTACAGGGGTGAGCCACCACACCCAGCTAAAAGTTCAGTTTTCAATAATACCTTTTTTTTTTTGCGGCACTGGGGCTCAAACTCATGACCTTGTGCCTGGCAGGCAGGCACTTAGGCCACTGAGCTAGTTCCCCAGTCCTTCAATAATATCTTAAATGTATTTTTGTAAACTGTATTAGTGAGAGCAATGTTCTTCAGTATAACTACAGCAAGTGTATGAATACTGTGGGGAGTATTCAGTATACTGAAACTTAGCTAAACTTGAAATCACTATTTAGCAAAAAACAAGTCAAGTAGCATTATCATATTCTAAATGGAGCAGCATTTTGAATCTCAGTAGTAAAAATTAAATCTAAAAGAAATGTGTGTCCAATGTGATACATGTTTAAAGAACAGCCTGAATACAGAATTTAAAAAAGTAACTAAGTAGCAGCAGAGAAATCTATGAAAAGATTAAAAATCATTTCTGCTAGAACTGATATCAGTAAGTGAAAACCCATAGCATGTGAGTTTTAGGTGGAAGAAAAAGTGTATTTTTCATATATTCTGATTCAGTATGAAAACTAGTCAGGTTGTAAAATAAAAGTTATATTCTATCATTCTAGAACTATCTCCTTCATAATGCTTCTAGTGATCTTTTCAAGATAAAAATTTAAAAATAAAATAAAAGACAGTAATATTAACTGTTTGTGGGTGAAAACATTGCTACCTAAAGTAAACCCAACACTGGACATCATACAGATCAGAAAAATTTTATTATTCAGTTTAAGGTTGTAAAAATTTTGCATTTGTGCTTGTTCTCATAAATATGTGTTATCAATTTCTGAGGATTTCAAGTCAATCTAGAACTTTAAGAATCATTAATGATCCCTACTGTAGCAAACCATACATTCTATATAGTTCATCAATATTAAATATTTTTCTTCCAATAAACCAAGGGATTTAAATATCATGAAAATGATAGCAATCTCCATAATCTTAAAGCTAGGCAAAACTAATGTCCTCATGGTCCAATACACTGTAAATGTGACCAGGTCACTAGGCCAACATACTAATGTGTAACTTTTAATAATTTCTAGCAGCAAAATGCCTGAAATAGCCAATAACAAATGTTTTTTTACTAAATTGCAGGTTAATTTCTTTGTATGAAATAATTTAAAAAGTACTCAAATATTGTTCAACTGCACACAAAAATGAAAGATATCAAAGATCTTGTTTATCTCCACTTTTCTCTGTGGAATCAGGTGCACCCGGAACTTTGTTAGTTTCAACAAAAACAGATTCAAAAGCAGCTTCCTGTTCATCCAAAGAATCAGCAGCTGTGGCTCCTTTAATTAGTGTTGAGTTGGTAAAAGACTGTTGCTGCTTGGATATTTTACTTGCTTCCACTGTTTTTCTACCTCTTCTTTTACCAAGAATCTTAACATAATTTGCAGGTATAAGTCCTGTTGTCTGACCATCAAGACTAGCCAGAAGCCAACCACGAACTTTGGGTTGTTGTTCTGATGGGGGGGAAAAAAAGACAGCCTTGTAATTACAATACACTTTGGAGGTCCACCAGAATATTAATGATCAAATACATCATGTAAAATCTGTTATACTTTAATAAAATAAATGAACAAATACACATGCGTGTATATTGAAAATCAGATGCTGAGTAGGCTTAACAGTTCTGTGTCTGCTGGGCATGGTGGCACACACCTGTAATCCCAGCACTGAGGAGGCCGGAGCAGGAAGATCACTGCAAGTTTGAGGCCAGCCTGGTACATAGTGAGTTCAAGGCCAGACTGAACTATATGGCAAGACCCTGTTTCAAAAAACAAAACAGAACAAAAAAAACCCCTAAACCCAAAGCCAAAACCAAAACAAACCCCCAAAACAGTTCTATGACCTGTTTTGAGGAAAAAGAAAAAAAAAAAAAAAAAAAAGTCCTGCTCTGTCACCCAGGCTGGTCTTGAATTCCTGGGCTCAAATGGTCATCCTGCCTCAGCCTCTTAAGTAGTTGGGATTACAGGTAGGTACTATTGAGCTTGGCTTCAGACCCATTCTGATAACTTATATTATTTTATTTTTTTCTAACCTGAAGAACATAAAGTTTATAGTAGTTGGTCCATTCATTTGGTACAGAGATTCAATCCTTCATAAGCTGAAAATTAACATCAACATGTTTCATATTTTCAATTGGAATCTAAGAAATGACTATTTCATTCCTTCTCAATAATAAGTTGGGGCAAGTATAGAAAATAAATGTAATCTTTTTTTGTTTTAAAGAGATACATTTTTCTCACATTGCCTAGGCTGGTCCTGAATTTCTGGGGTCAAGCAACACTTCTCTCCTGCTTCAGTCACACAAGTAGCTGGTGCTACAGGCACACCACCACACCTGGCTTTTAAACATATATAAACAAATACATACATTAATAAGTAAATAAATAAATTTAAAGGATAAAGGAGTCAATTTTCAGTCAGTGTGTGTGTGTGATTGAATCCAGTGCCTTCACACTGGGATATATCCCCAAACTTTAAAAATTTTTTGTTTTTGTATGTTGTTTTTTTTGAGACAGATCTTGCTATGTAGTTTAGGCTGGCCTCAAATTCACAGAGATCCTCTTGCATTAGCCTCCTGAGTGCTGGGATTACAGGTGTGTGGCACCATGCCTGGCTCCTTTTTTAATTTTTAATTTTTAAACAGGATCTTGCTAAACTGCTACATTGTCCAGCCGGGGCTTGAACTTGCCATCCTTTTTGCCTCAGCCTCTCAGAGTGCTAAGATTAAAAGCAAGTGCCATCATGCCTGGCAGTCAGCTTTCCTTATATACTTGGTCAAAATATAAAATTCATTTCATATGGTTTTGAGAAACAACCCTGAAGATAGTGAATATTAATTTTAATTCAAGATGGGCAAAATCTTGCCAGTTTTCTCTAGCTATAAGACAAAGTTTTTTTTTTTTTTTTTTGCGGCACCAGGGATTGAACTCATGACCTTGTGCTTGCTGGGCAGGCGCTTAGACCGCTGAGCTAGATCCCCAGCCCTGTTTTTGAGACAGGGTCTCACTGTGCCGTTCAGGCTGGCCTTGAGCTCACTTTGTAACCCAGGCTGGTCTCGAACTCACAATGATCCGACTGTCTCAGCGTGCTGGGATTACAGGCGTGAGCCACCACGCCCGGCTATAAGACAAAAAGTTAAAGGCAATACTCTAAGCCTAAAGTAAGTAAAGTAAAATTATTTAGTAATAGTTGTATATTCAATTCCATATGGCATTTCTCCCCCTACTTTTATACTTATCTTTAAAAAGCTGCTAAACTCACAATTTTGGATTAACATTTTAAATTAGGTGTAAGACTCTTTAATACTTACATAACTTTTTTTTGGTACCAGGGATTGAACTCATGACCTCGCGCTTGCTAGGCAGGTGCTTTATGCTGCTAAGCTATATCCCTGGCCCAACTCTTTAATACTTAGTAAGGCTCTTCCACTCAGGTAACACAAATTAACCATGTCTGCAGCTCATTTTGTTCTAAACGTTCAAACGTATTTTCCTTAAGTGAAGGAGGAGAGCAAAGGAGTAAAGCCAAGGTGTTAAGAGGCACTCTTAGTTGAAGAATAATGAGATGTAAATTTAATTCCGAAACACAATGTAATTGAAAGAAACCCTACTTGGCTTTATCTTTTTTTTTTTTTAATTTTTAATTTAAAAAATTTTTTTTTGTTTGAGACAGGGTCTCACTATCAAGTTCAGACTGATCTTGAACTCACTACGCATCCCAGGCTGGCCTTGAGTGCTGGGATCACAGGCTGTGTCATCATGCCCAGCTTTGGCTTTATCCTTTATTTAGATTAACTGGAAAATAATTATCGGTGTTACTCCCATCTCTAACAAACCTTAAAAATAAACCATTCATTTGAGATCCAAAACAGTAAATTGCTGTATTCATTAGAAGACACAAATATAAAACCTACACGTCTTGGTTTTATACATGAAAGGATGGATGAGGCAGAGTTCTAGCAATGTGTTCCAAACTTCTCAAATGATTCAAGGTATTTTTGTGCTGTACAAAAAGTAACTAAAACCAGTGAGAGGCTGAAGTTTCCATTAATAGCTTATTCTTATGGAAAAGTTACCCAAAGTGGTCAAAAGTTCAGGCTTTGAAGTCAAAACAAACCAGTTCTACCATATCTTAGGTTTGTGAAACTGGACACCTTACTCATCCTGAGTCTCAGTATCCTCAAGTGCAAAATGGGAGTAGGATAACAAAATGTGATTTTCTGCAATAACTGTGTATCTCCACAAACACACAAAACTTTAAAAAACAAAAACCAGCCAGGTGTGGTGGCACACACCAGCAATCCTAGCACTCGGGAGGCTGAGGCAGTAAGATCACTGTGAATCAGAAGGCAGTCTGGGCTACAAACTGAGTTCAAGGACAGCCTGAACTGCACATAGTGAAACTGTCTCAAAAAGACAAAAAGCCAAAAAAACCAAACCAAACACTCCTCTAAGACTCCTTGTCAACCTTACAGGGGAAAGATAGAAGGGAAAGGTCATTTTGTGTGGAGCCATTAAGAACTATTAGTGACCTGGTCCAAAAATAAACCCAAGAGGTACATAAATTTCTAAAGTTCTCTAATAATTCATGATAATACTTTTTAAAACACTCATCATGGAGTTTTCTATAGCTGATACTCAGTGTTTCCCTTGGATTTGTTACATTTATTACCACATGTTTTTGTATGGGGATTAACAGAGTTTGAAATTCAAGCCTGTTGAGTTTAGAAGAGACTATATAGAAATTTTCCTTAGCAAAATATTACTGAAATTATTCTTTTGGGGTTTCTCTGATTGCCTTATATTTGGAAGATCTAAGCTGACACAGACATTTTAGTTAACTACCTCAACATTAACAATGAACTAGATCTTTTGTTTTTAATATTAAACTTTACAAATATTAGAGATGATTTTAACTTATTCTTAATTTATTACCTTTGAGAGCTAAGTTCAGCATATCACCAGCACGGAATGAAATTTCTTCTTCAGACATTGCAGTAAAATCATATTCTGCTCTAGCAACTACATGGTCATCCTCACCACTTGCCCAGTTGGTGTTGTCTATAAGTCAAATTAAGAATTAAGATGAGGTTACTAAAGCTTGAAAAAGAAAAAGGCAGATATTTCACTAGTTATTGCCTATACATTAGATACACATATATTTATTTTGGTTGCAGCTTCATTCCCACCCATTTTTTTGAGACGGGCTCATTATGTAGTTCAGGGTAGTCTCAAACTCACTATGTAGGTCAGGCTAGCCTGAACTTGTAGCAATCCTCCTGCCTCAGCTTCCCAAGTGCTGAGGTGGGATGACAGGCATGCACCACACCTGGCAAGCTAGTCTTGAACTTGGCAATCTTTCTGCCTCAGTCCCGAGTGCTGGGTTTACAGGTGTGTGCCACCCTGCCTGGTTCTCATTTTGTTTTATACTAGTAAGAAAATTTGCTGTGATAAGGTTTCCATTTAAAAAAATTTTTTTAAACCATTAAAAATCATTTCTTGTTTTTTCCTTCCTATAGCACATATTACGTTCTGCCTTACTATACAGTTTACTTTTTTAAAAACTGTATCCCACCATTAGATTGCTACAAGGGCAGGATTTTAAAAATCTGTTTTATTTACCACTATATCCCTCTTAGAGAACTGCATCTAGCATGTATTAGACATGAACAAACACTGGTTGAGTTAATGAACAAAACATCCTTATTAACCCAAATGTTAAAGCTAAGGGCATTTTGTCTTTTGAGACAGAGTTTCACTATGCAGTTGAGGCTGGCTTTGAACTCACTCTGTAGCCAAGGCGGGCCTCGAACTTGCAGCAATCCTCCTGCTTCTGCCTCCCGAATGCTGGGATTACAGGCATGTACCACCACGCCTAGCCCTACTAAGGATATTTTGATTCTTTTTTTCCCTTTATGTATCACATCTAACCAGTGACTAAATTCAATGAATCTATTACATCAATCCTACTTCTCACATCCTGATTTGGACCTTCATTATCTCTCATTCAGCCTAATGCAAAAGCATTATAACTGATGTCCTCAAATATTAAGCATCTTCTATGTGTCAAAAAGATTAGGTATTATGAGTACAAAGGTGAAAACCCAAACCTTTTATAAATCTCACCATTTAATTGCAACTTGTTTTAACCTCCACTGATGTATAATAAACACTTCAAATATACCAAACTTTATTTATTTTTCGTACCAGGGATCAAACTCATGACCTCATGCTTGACAGGCAGGCGCTTATTTTGCTGAGCTAAATCCCTAGCCTTAAACTTTGTTTTTTTAATTTACTTTTTGGTACCAGCAATCAAACTCAGGACTTTGTGCTTGCGAGGCAGGTGCAGTGCTGCTGAGCTATATCACTAGCCCAGTGTTTTTTTTGTTGTTGTTGTTTTTGATTGTTGTTTGGAGCTGGGAATCACATCTATGGCCTTGAGCATGCTAAGTAAGTAGCTTACTACTAAGCTACTTTCTCACCCCCCAGACTTAAGCCTTTAGAGCACTATTTATATTTCACGATGTGCTTAAAAAACAAAAAACATCCATTCCTTACTAAATGAAAATTAAGTCTTACAATGGAAAGTAAGATCTTCCACTATTAGCCTTCAACCTAATTATTCTAGCCCTTTCCCTTACTGTCCTTCTATCCTGTACCACAGGAAAAGTGCTCAACAAATTTTCTTTTTCCCCCTATACATAATTTGTTCAAGTTGTTCCATCTGTCTGACAGTCTCTTTTTTCATGGTCCCAGACACTCATATTTAGGGTCTCATGCATGCTAGGCAATCAAGTGTACTACACTGAGCTACATCCTCAGACTTTTTTTTCTTTTTCCTGATGAAATGCTCCCATTTTCCAAAAATCTAACTCAGATGCCATTTCTTCCTAGGTACCATGGCCAAAAATGTGAGTTTTATTTTTCTAGTTCTCTGTAGCAGTTAACAATGGTTTGAGGTTAACATGTTTCTGGTTCCGTCTTATTAAAGATGTGACTTTGGACAAGTGAACCTCAGAGACCAAACCTCAATTTTCTTGTAAAATGAGGCTAATTCTTCTCTGGGTTACTGAAACAATTACATGAGATTAAAATACACAAAATATCCAGCACATTGTACCGCAAGAAAAAAGGCTTAAGAAACCTCATGTCTCTTCCCAACTGTCGTAATCCTTACTGGCCTCTCTGCCTCATTTTAATTACCGATATACTGTATGTGTATTAACTACTTCCTCCCAATAAGTTTTAGAAAAATAGGGATTATCCTCTATACGTATATCTTTGTATCCTCCATACCACCAAATTCAGTACGCCATAAGACAGTAGTTAGGTGATGTGTACAGTTAAACTGAACAAATACTACGTAAATCAGCAACCTTGTCTTTGCTTCATTCTCTTCTCCTAGTTCTAAGTGCTTAACAAAATAAAACTGGATCAAGATAGTAAATAAAAGAGTATAAAGATGCTAATTTAACAAATCTATTTTGAAATTTCAAAGTTGTTACATGGCTTCTGTACTAGTTCTCTTCTTACCTATTACTTCATCGCTGTAGGTAGACAGCAGTTTCCAGATGAGATAAGGACCGCCAAGGATAACAGCAAAGAACAAGAATATTGGCCAAGATTTTGCTGAGTTAGCTGCTTGGTCCTCGGCACCAAGGCAAGCCACAGTTCCTTCGCTTTCTGCCCACAGGTCCTCATTCTCAGAGCCTCTTCTTAAACCCATCATCTGTTGTAACCGTCTATAAAGATATCTTATAGTCCTAACTAATGCAAAAGCTGAAAATACCTTTGTAAAGTGTATTTTTAGTCGGGAAAAATGATTTGCTACATCCAGTACAGCCCTGAAACTGTTATACACAGCTGAAAAGGTAGCATCCATCATCATACTGACAGAGGCAAATGCATGTACAATACTTTCAATGGACTGAAATGCACCCCTGCTGCTTTCTTCAGCTTGCTGAACAAATCTGCTAGGTGGAAGATCATCTACACGGAGGCGGTTATAGCCCAAACCATTATACCCATAACTATAAGGGCTATAACTTCCATAAAATGAATTTCCATAGGAGCCATATCCAGAAGAAAACGAACTGTAAGCAGGTCTGAAAGTGTTCAAATTGGTGCCTCCTGTCTGCTGTGATGGCCTTGGAAGGATAGGTGGGGGCACTCTGGTAAGTGTTGGTTGTCCAGGTCTTGTCAATAAAGTAGGGCCCAAGTCAGCAGACCTAAAACAAAACAAATTCAAAATAGTTGTTTAAGTACACAATAGACTCAATTCAAAGTAACTATTAAAGATCTATTATATGTCTACTGTTATGATGTATCCTACTGAAGATATTGTAGGAGTAGTCATTCTGTATGATTCTGCGATTCTGCTTCCCACAGTTTCAGTTACTCACAGCCAACTGTGAGTAAGATATTTTGAGAGAGAAAGAAAGAGACCACAATCACATTATAGTATATTGTTATTTGTTATTGTTGCTTATCTCTTACTATGTTTAATTTTAAAATTCAACTTTATCATAGGCAGTACGTAGGAAAAACATGGTTGATAATGGGGTTCAGTACTGTTAGTGGGTTCAGGCATCCATTGTGGTTTTGCAGTGTATCATCAATGGTGAAGAAGAGGACTACAGTAAGGATGTGTCTCCGATACCCAGTACTTAAGACACCCGTTGTTACGATAAACTGATTAAGATAAAGTACCTGACTAAACTGCTACATAGTTTACTTGTGTGGGCATTGTTATACATTATATTCAAGCTATAGGTTCTTTTTAAAGACACTTATTCATTGTCTCAAGATTAATTACAACTATTTGTGCATCCCTGAACCTCAGTAGCACTATTTTAGTTTTATAAGTAAGCTTGAATATCTAAAAAAAAAGTCTTCCCATAGTGTTCTTCAAATTTAAGAGGCTTGGTATTTGAGCCTTTGTATTTCTATATAAATTTTGTGACTAGAGTTTGGAACTCTACATCTCTACTGTCCCAACCCCCCTAAAAAAAGTTTACTGTAGCCGGGCATGGTGGCTCACGCCTGTAATCCCAGCACTTGGGA
>RJWT010024639.1:0-16397 GCA_004365215.1 Cuniculus paca | reverse complement strand
AACTTCAAAAGTTAGTTTGCTTTCTTATAAAGATAAGCAACTTCTCCAAACTTCCTCCTGCTGAGCACGTAACCAATACTCCCTCCTCTCCACAGCCCAAAAGAAGAGAGAGAAATGTCGATACCCCAGGAGGCTAGAGCCCAGTTTCCTTTCCACAAGAAAGAGGAGAATGAGCTGGAACTGGCAGGAAGTGACGCAGCAAGTGTGGAGATCTACATTCTCTCTGTGCCCTCCTTTGATTTGGCCAATGGCGAGCAAAGGAACGTGAGCATATGAACCTATGTGGCCAGAAACAAGCTCTCTAGGTCCTAAGATTCAACCAACCATGGATCAAAATACTTGAAAAAAAAAAAAAACTCACCTTTACTGAACATGTACAGACTTTTGTTTCCTGTAATCATTCCCCAAGGAATACAGTTTAACAACTATTACCACAACCTAGTAGTAGGTTTTCATAAGTAATCTAGAGATGATTTAGGAGGAAGCAGGTAGCAGTTATATGCAAATACTATAACATTTTATAGAAGACATTTGAGCACCATCAGGTTTTGGTGTCTGTGAGGGGGTCCTGGAATCAGTCCCAAGGGATCCAGGAACGACTATAATGTACCCAGGACCTTCTTACAGCAACTATCACAGGCTTCCGGAGAACGCAGTCAATGCCCAGCAAGAGGCCCCAGTCCTAGCCAAGTGGAAGGCTAAGAGGGCCAAGGGGGCGGCACACATGGATTCCCTCTCACTTAAGCAGAACCACAAGCGACTCTCCAAGGGCAGGGATACCACTATAATAAAGTCTAAAGGTGACAGAGCTTCCAGCAGAGGCTGAGGGAAACCGGGCCTGGACAGCACACAGAAGCTGGAAGCAGTTCACCCCAGACAGAGAACGAGGTGCGGCTGCTCCTCAGCAAACACATCTAGAGACTGAGACTGCTGACTCCTGGAACACTGTACTTCCCAAGTATGCGAGGACCCTCTGGCAAAGGAGAGTGCCCTTTGTGCTCCAGCATTCACGGAGCATTAACAAAAATCGGCAGCACCTCGGACAACAAAGAAAATTTAAACCCCAGGACAGTTGGGACCACAGTGCCAATGAACTTGAAAGAAGTGAGGTGCCTTTTTCTTCCTGGGCTTAAAAATCTCCTACCCTACTATTCCCTAGGAGGAGAAACACCTAATTCAATCAGTAAGAGCCCCGGGTCTGTGGGGCTTGTCTTTTTAACAGTACAGACCTGAAGCAGGACCATCTCTTTTCTCTAGGACCATTCACTCTCAGTCAGGTAAGGACTTGAGCACCTTAACACTTAGCTGCTAGCTATCCATGCTCAACAGGCCAGGTAGGGCCTTCTGGAAGTCTCTTCCACCTTCTCTTCCTGTCTCCGGTGGGTAAATTAACTAGTTCTCTTAATGGGGCTAGCTACTGTCAATTAGGGGTGAGGAAACAGAAACCCTCATTTTGACCTCACAGTCAAGCCTTGTTCTCAATATTAGTCATATACTAAGAAGCCCATTCAAAGATAAAATTTTAACACATTCACCACAGGGCTGTATGAGCATGACTGTCCCACGCCACCCACAGGGACAGCACGCATGTACCATGGTGGTACAAGCTGGCAGGAAGGTATTAATCCCCAGTTCTTTAGTCAGCACTCGACTGACCGGAAACCCGGGGAGGAAAGCAATAATTTGGATCTCAAATCCAAAACTAACCGATCATTAAGAAATTAAATACATGTCTTCTTGAATAATTCTTATCTCAATGACGGAATCCAAAGTATAATAAGAATATTTGGAAAATAAAAAGAAGAGTATCATCTCGCACATTAAAATTCACAGAATGTGACCAAAAGAAATGTGTTTCCTTTTCATATCTTTGGGAAGCCCCACAGATGGAGCAGGAGAGGGATATGTGACCTCTTCTGTCAATCACTGCACCCACTTCCCAGACCCAGGGACAGCAGGGCATTCATGCTGGAGGAAGCTGCCCAGTCTAACACCTGTTTGCATGGCCTGGTCTAGTGCTACAGCACTTAACTGAGGAGTCAGGACACACTACACATTACTGAGGACACACATGTCTGGACACGCTGTATGTTACATACTCAGGATAGCGATCATACTGTGCTTAATGAGGAACGTCTAGGGCAAGTGAGGTGCTCAGTACTCAAATAAATAGACTGGGTCTAGAAAGTGAATATTGATGCCTTTAGAGAGTCTGAGGCCTACACTTTCTCCATCAAACCTTAGCGTCTGACTCTGTGCATGCTTGGTGAACAGCTGGGGCCCTGTAGCCGGCACCTCCACCCAGCAGACGTGAACATCATTATCTGTGTTCTCACTATGCTGCCTCCCTTCACATTCTTCTTCTAAGTAAATCCTGTTCATTTTTATTAGTAGGGTTTTTCCCATATAGTCTTCTCTACAGGAAGTAGTCAAGGAAGCAGTCACGAACCCAAGCAAAGCCATGCAAAGGTTTGTTCAGGGACAGATGAACACTGGCAGAGGAAAGTGGGGCTGTAAGACTGTGTGAAACCTATAGAGACAATACCCACCTTTCTCTATCACTCGTGTGAGGTAGCTGGAAAACAACATGGTCAAGGGAAACAGATGATCTAAGACAAAGAGAAACAGAAATACCATGTGCACTCCTGGATCAGGCTGTGCTGAAATACACAGATACCCCAGATTCTGGTGATGCCAGCCACGCAGCTCTTCTTCACATATGACAGAGCTTGAGCTGGGTTTCAGGCCCACTAACCAACAGTCCTGACTAACACAGCTCTCCCCAGAGGCTTGATGTGCTAAGCAAGGTGAGGCTGGATGACTTGAGGGATGCTGGGATGAGAAGCCAACCCAAAGTTTGCCCAAGAGCTGCCTGGGAAGCCTGAAAAACGTCTCTGCACTAAAGAGGTTTATCGCTAAATAAGAAAAGTGACATTAACTATGTATTTAAATGAAAACATTTTAAAAATAGAAAAGGTATTAAGAAACGAACTAGGAAATTTTAAAACTGTGACATGTAATTCAAAGAACTGTTGTTTTATTTTTTGGTGACACTGAGGTTGAATGTAGGGTCTTACCTCTATCATCAAGCTGTATCTCAACCTTTTAAATTTTTATTTTGAGACAAAGTCTTGCAAAGTCGCCCAGGTTGGCCTCAAACTTGGCCTCCTGCCTCACCCTTCTAAACAGCTGGGATTATAGGCATGTGCCACCACAGTCAGACTGCTAGAAAGAAGGGAAGGGGGAAAGGGGAAGGGGGAAGGGAAGAAAAAAAAGAGAAATATACACTTGGCCAAAGCCCTAAGGGGAGAGAAGTTACAGGTACTTAAAAAATGAGAAATGACAAAAAAACATAACCACAGAGAGTAAAGCTATAGTAAGAGATTACTATTTATACTACAACTCCATGCTAGTAAATTTTAAAACCTCAATGAAATACATAATTTTCTAAGAAACACAAATGATCAAACATGACCCAAAAAGAAAGAAAATGTGGGCAATGTGATAATTATGAATAAAACAAGTAAAAGAGCCTAAGAATTAACTTTGATAAAAGAACTAGTCCCAGACAGCTCTACAGATTAGGTCTGTAAAGTTATCAAGAAGCACATAGTCTCAATGCTAAACTGCTCAGGGGTTAAGTACAACAATGAACATTTAGTAAACACTTACTGTGGATCTGTCACTATCATGTAATTTTCACCAAAACTATATGAGATGGTTTTCTCTAAAACGTAAGTCAAAAAATTGAAGCTTACAGGACCTAAAAATAGGACCAAAATTCTATTAAACCTTGATGCTAGAATTCAAAACGTGTCTTTTTATCTCTAAAGTTACTCACTTAACTATATATCATTACCTTCCTATGAACATAAAGCAGGTTCCAAGATCTCTAAGGGCTCTGATGAGTTGCTAGAGGAAACAGGATAGAAAGAAAAGTCTAGAAGAAAGGAGACAAGTTGCAAAGCCACTAAATGATGCTATGGGTGTGTAGGAATGCACGCCTGACCCAGGGAGGAGTCAGCAGGGATGAGAACAAGGAGAAAGGGATGAGACTTTACGGAAGCAGAACTGGAGCCCCTGAGAATCACCGATTCAAGTGGTCTGCGCACCTAGAAGAGTTCCAGACGTCTTCGTTATGACACATGATTTGGCTTCCTCCAATGAGAAAAACTAGAACTGCAAACACACTCCCTCTCCTGTACAAAGACTCTATAAATAACAGTGAGGCAACCAGTCCAACTTAGCTCCTTGAAATCGGGACCTATATAAATCAGAGGTATTATTATCTTTCTCTCATCGTGTCCAAGCATGGCAGTTTTCCCAGACTCTCTGGATCGAAAGAACTATGTGGGGGTGGGAACAGATATTTCTACTGAAATCAGATGCTCCCGTGGTGGGGGCTGGGGATTTGTGCTTTTAATAAGGTGTCCCAGGTGACTTCTGTGACTGAGATCTTTCCCCATGGACATGGCAGAACAGCACAGAAAATGGGATTTTAATCAACTAAATTTGAACAAAATATTTTTTAAAACACAAACAATTGCGAGAAGTCAGAGGTATCTTTGCTCTTCAGCTGATAGCTTTCTTTTATGTTTACTTTTGGCGATGAAGATTGGACTCAGGGCCTCATGCATGCTAAGTACCTGCTCTACCACTGAGCTGCGTCCCCAGCTGCAGTTGTTAGTTATTTAACAATTGTTTCCCCAAAGATACCACCTCTGATGTCAACATTTCTCAAAGAAAACTGTACAAAATTGAAGCTAAAGCTGAGAAATTTTCCCTGCAAGGAAAAATCAGTGTTATAAATGTACATAAGTACGAAGCATTTCATAAGTGGTTCAGTGTCTGATCTTCTAAAATAGGGTTTTCCTCCACAGTAAATAAATGGGGCAGGAGCTCCAGGCTTTTCTCAAGATGCAGCTCAGCCTCCTCTGGGCACTGATGTCTGACTCAACAAAATGAGATGGTCTGGCCATTTGCAATCTTTTGTCTTCCCAGGCTACCATGTAAATTCCATGTTGGCATGCACCACATATGTCTCTGTTTTATGACAGCTCACCTGCATCATTTAACCTAATACTTGGCAAAGGGGTCACAAGGTAAACTGAGGACAGATGATGGAAGGAAGGGAAAGGAAGTTACTGAAGTACATGGTGAGAAAAGAGAGAATGACATCAATAGCCCTGTGGCTCTTGGAGTAGCCAGCATCCATTCTCTCTCCCTTTTAAGTGGGACATAAAATTCATGTAGCAGTCCTGCTACTATAGGTCCAAAGAGTCACTGGGGATTCTACTCAGTATTTTCTCTGACTGCACCAGTACAGCATAAGGGTGAGCAAATGTCTGGAGCTTAGTCAATCAAGAGCCCCCCAAGGGCACAGCGGCCACTTGAGCATGGGACAGAGAGGCCTGAATAACTGGAAATCACTAATGATATTAGCAGTGCTGGGCGAAAAGTGGGAATTCCAGCCTTGGAGTCCTAGAAGTATCTCGTTCCTGCCTTTTCCATGCCTGGCCATCCCAGGAACCCCTTATATACGTGCCATAAATTCCATTTGCCTAACTTGGCAAGAACCAGTTTCTGCTGCTTGTATCAAAAATCTTGTTACATAAAACAAGAGAAAAGAGATAGAAAAGAGAAAGGGAAATGCTTAGAAGAGATGAGTGACCTGGCATAAGCAATTTCCTCATACCTTTGACAATTAACCTATCCAGACATCAAAAAGAATTTGTACTCTAGATATATATTTCAAGTATGGGTTTATGAGAAGTGTGCTTACCAACTATAATAAGGCTAAACATTCCCACAGGAGTTAATGAGACATTTGAGACATAAAAAGTCCTGGAGGTTGAGATAATACATGGCGATATATAGTAATGAATGGATGAAAGGGTGTCTTCACAGGCCAACTTTGCAGGTTGGGTTCACAAGGTAGCAACTAAAAGAGATGCCACCCAAGAGTTTGAAGGTGACTGTTGGGCTAGGTTAATCACCACATAATGAAACCATGCAGCTCTATTCAAAAATCAATGCTGAGCATGTGTGTGTGTATGTCTGTGTGTATAAAACCTAGAATTCAAAAGGAAAATCCACCTAAGTTTTGTGGATGAAATGAAAAGGTAAGTCTTTGAAGTTTAATATTCTAAGCAACTAGGGGGATAGTGTTGGAAGGTCTGTATCCCAATATATTTAATACCTAACAACACCTCCATTTGTTTGATATGCGTGTGAAAAGGATTTCACACACATTTTCTCACATGAATGCCACTTTGCCTTATAGCTAAATGAACACTCATGATTTTACTCTTCTTATAGATGAAGAAAATGAATACCAAGTTAGGTATCTTATATGCATAGAACAAAATAGAAGATTACAAGTTGTATCTTCTGACCCTTGGCCCCATCAGGCAAATATTCCATCCTCAACACAGAAGCAGCATCAAAATCGGCATAGTATAGAGTAAGGATCTACAAAGAGGATATTCCTGGTTTGTCTTTAAGTCTTCTAAGAACACAGGAAACCTAAATAAGGCTTTTATACCCTTGCTGTCCAGGGTTTCACAGCTCCAGTATTAAGCTTTAATGGCCATCTCTTAGCTTCAAGACATATGACCAACTTTTGGTGGCCCTGGAAGTCCTGCAAGCAAGATTGCAGTCCCTGGTTCTTCTTCCACCTGAGAATGCAGTGGCCTCTTGGGGACAGGCAATCAGGCAGGGGAATCCCGATTTGCCTAGCTTGACCTGAGCTCCTTCAGAGATGGGTGTGGACCCATGCTCGGAAAAACACAGGTCCAGGAAGGCCCTGGCCTAGATTACACCAGAAGCAAGCAGAAACCTGTTACGCACACACAGGGTTAACCTGAAAGAACGAGAACAAAATCAAAGGAAAGCAAGCAGAACATTGATTTTGGCACAGAAAAGGAAGGGTGCTGGTGAAAGCAAGTGTTTATCGCCCTAAACTTTGTACTCCACTGAAATCTGTGAAATTGTAAAATATCTACATAGAAATCCTAGGGTATTTAAATATCCTGGAGATGTTCAGCCCTTGAACATTTAACTCTTCCCTGCCAAGGAAAGAAACAGTGTTGAGACAAGGAAGTGGAGACATTTCCAGGTTTCTTAACCTGCAAAAATCAAAGGATTTGTGTTCTACTTCTCTGCCAGCAGACACAATGGGGCTGTCTTTACTCAAGTCAATAGGAGAATGAGAAGGGAGAGCATGTAAGGTCCTAGAAAAGAAGACCTACGTTGTATATCCCTTTGATCCTTTTGAAACAAATGGCAGTTTTATTCTCTTGCTTTAGAATGAAAGACTTTTTTGGCCATAGGGTAGGATACTACTTGTTTACTAATTCTCTCAGGAAACACAAAGAAAATGAAGCTGTTGTTTTTCTCATTCTGCCCAAGGCAGCTCTCAGGGAAAAAAAAAAAAAAGAAGCCATCAGGTATACACAGCTGATAGTTTATGTTTAGTTAACTAATATAATCCCAGGTATAGAGTTGCCAGAACAGAATTTCAGAGGAAGCTCAACTGGCCCATTAGTCACACTTAAGGCCTCCCTCCCTCTCTCCCTCATGTGTCTGTCTTCTTCAGTAACTCAGTAACAACTCCTGAAATATTCAACCAAGAGGATGAAGACACAACAAATTGGGGTGAGACAGGGAGATGAAGGTTGGAAGGATGTTGCTTCTAACCAGACCTCAGGGTGGCAAAAGCCAGTCAGAGAAGAGTTCATCAGAAAAGGGAGCAAATGATGCAGTGTGGACTGACCAGCAGCGCGTGGGTGAAGAGGGCAAGAATAGATCCTCATACTGCCCCAGGATCTGAGTTGCTGTCTACAGAAAGACAATGAGGTAAATAAACTCCAAAGGCCTGGGAGCCCTTACAGGACTGAGGAGCAAAAGTGAGCAAGCAATAGAAAACCGACTTCAGCATAGGCCAGGAAGGCCACCAGAGAAAAGAGGACCTTGTCTCCCTAAACTTTGTTCTCCATTACCGCTGTGAAATTACAAAATATCTACATAGAAATCCTAGGGTATTTAAAACTCCTAGAGATGATCAGAAGTCTTTAACATTTAAATCTTCCCTGTCAATGAAAGACACTGGGATTATTTTACCCCAGTGTCTTGGCAACTCAAGGCCCTGCTGCTCCCCTTAGACTGATTTTCAAAGTTTCTAGACTTGGTAGCTGGGCCACCGCTGACTTTCAAGAAAAGTTTACAGAACCTCCTTGACTTACAATGGCCTTAGGGCCTGACAAAGCCATTGTAAGTATAAAACACACCAAGTCAAAACTGCATTTAATACACCTAACCTACCAAACATCACAGCTTAGCACCAAGACACACTGTAGGATTTTGGTGATTACATGGTTGCACGGCTAGCTAGGAGCTGTGGTTCCAGTACTCCAGAAGAGTAATATACTGCCTATCACTACTTCAGATGATCCTCGGGACTCAAAATTCCAAGGATGGCTTCCATTAGACACACATTGCTTTCATAGCATCACAAAGTCCAAAAAAAAAAAAAGAATCCTAAGTCAAACCATCAGGATTCGGGGATCATCTATACACTGATGGGAAATGTTACTGGGTAGTGACGAAGGAAAAGGAGGTTGCCACTATATTAGAGATGCAGAGAGTGGCTGTGGGCAGAGAAAGAGAAGGAGATAGTTTACAAAATAAGAATACATCTAAAGGGGCTGAGGGGCGAGTTGAGAGAGAGAAGGTGGCAGGGAAGGGATAAGGCAAAGCATGAAGTCTGGGATTCCAGTATTTGCTATGGGACGAAGGCACACGGACCACAGGGAAATTTAAGATGCTAAGATTATTAGTAGGCCACACGCACACTAATGTCAGTGAAGGGAGGGATGGGAACAGAACCTTGTTATTATTAGCAGATAGGAGGCATGGGTTACCAAGACATTAGGGTAGAGCACATCACACACGTATCTAAAACATTTGCTTCATTTAACTTTTGGTATTCAGTTTGTATTTCCATATTGATTCTTCCAGAATAGTTTTCACACAGGTATTTTTTAAAGTAATAATCACCTGAAACACCATAACCTTGTACCTTCCTCTTCATGTTCTACCACACACAACTTTTCATGTTAGTAAGCAAGTGTCATAACTCAACCGGTTAATATAGTCATCGTATTTCATCAAGAAGTTACACAATCTGCAAAGAATTAATTATTATTGGAAATGATTACTTCAGTTTTTCACTACTATAATTTCTAGAACGCTCTTTTTTCTTTTTTTAAATGTAGTGCTGGGGATTGACCAAGAGCCCTTGGGCATACTAGCTGCAAACACTCTACTACTGAGCCACTGTAGATCCCCAGCTCTAGATCTTTCCACGTGTGACAGTGACATTATTACTGCCCCAGTGGGTTGAAATCTCCATTCTCAGACAACAGCTTTCCGTTGCTATCAAATAGGTTCCTATTTTCATTACTGATGGTATTTATGAGTACTGCTGACTTTATATTTATTTTGTACCTAGTCGCTTAACTGAATTCACTCATTCTAGTAAGTTTTAAATTATTCTCCTTAGGTTTTCTAGACACATGGTCATATCATCTATAATTAATAATGATTTTATTTTCTCCTGTACCGAACTTTGGTTCTTGTTTTATTGTAGTGGTCAAAGCTTTGCAAGACATATAAAAATAACAGTGGCAGAGAACATTCTAGCCTAGTGTTTAAGTTGTCACTTCGAAAGATACTTGCCATCTTATTCAAGCAGTTATTCCTACTTTTCATTTTAGATTTTAACTTTTTAAATATCAACTAGGATACCTATGTAAACTTTTATAAGTTACTTATATTAACATTAAACTGTGCTTGAATTCCTGTAACAAATTCTATTTAATCTGTCAATTTATATTTTTACACTATATTTCTAAGAAAGATTCTGTATTTTCATTATCCAATACAGTAGCTATTAGCCACATGTTGGTTCTCACATACTGGCAGAGGGCTGATGTGCACTGGTATGAGCTATAAGTGTAAAATATACCTTAGATTTTGAAAAATTAGTTTGAAAAAAACTTAATATTTTATATTGACTATGTAGAAATTATTTGCGTATACTAGATTAAATAAAATATGTAACAAATTAAGTCCACTTCCTACATTTTTTAAAGTGGTTCGGAATAATTTAAAGTGCATATGCATTATGCACTTTTTTTAATTTTAAAGAGAAAAAACAAAAATCAACAAGCAAACAAACAAAAAAACAACAAAAGCAAATTGACAACAACAAAAAAAAAACCTAATACTGATTTGGATTTCAAATCAAGATTATAGGAATTCAACAATGGCTGTTATATTGCATATTGTTATCTTCAAAATAGTTGTCCAGGTTACCAGATACAGGCATGCAGAATTGATCAAACAGTATTTCCCTTTAAGCAGTTTCTTTCCCTTTTACTGTATCTATTGTAACTTTTGGATCTTATTTACTCTTTCAGTTTCTTACACTAGGAAGACTATACGGTGTTAATACATGAAAGTCTGATTTATTTCACTTATCTATGGTTTCTAGTTGTATCCATTTACCTATAAAAGCTTTGAGTTTATCATTCTTTATGGCTGAGTAGTATTCCATTATATAAAAATACCACATCTTTTTTATCCATTCCTCAGTTGGTGGGTTTTGGGGTTGTTTTCAAGATCTGCCTATTACAAATGGTGCAGCTATAAACATGAGAACACATATATCGCTGTGGTATGATGTTTTCAATTCTTCCAGGATAATACACAGAAGGGGAATAGCTGGGTGGAATAGAACCTCTAATCCTAGCTTTTTGAGGAATCTCCATACTGATTTCCACAGAGGTTGTAACAGTCTACACTCCCACCAACAGTGGAGAAGTGTTCCTTTTTCCTCACAGCCCAGCCAGCATTTGTTATTGGTTGATTTCTAGATGTTAGCCACTCTTTCTGGAGTGAGATGGAATCTCAGCATTCTTTTAATTTGCATTTCTCGAATGACCAAGGATGGTGAACATTTTTTCATATATTTGCCATTTGCATTACTTTTTTTTGTGGGTATCGGGAATTGAACTCAGGACCTCTCATTTGCCAGGCAAATGCTGTGCTACTGAGCTATATCTCCGGTCTGCCATTTGTATTTCTTCATCTGAGAAGGATGCAGATGCCCATTTTTGGATTGGGTCTTTGAATTTGGGGGGCCTGATTTTTTTCAATTCTTTATACATTCTAGATAGAAGTCCTTTGACTGAGGAACAGTTGGCAAAAATCTTTTCCCAATCTGTGGGTTTTCTTTTCACTCTGTTCGTGATTTCTTTCAATGTATACATCTTTTTTTTAAACACAGAACACTCCACAAATTTTGCATGGCATCCTTGCAGAGGGGTCATGCTAATCTCTGTATCATTCCAATTTTAGTATATATATACTGCCGAAGTACATTATGCATTTATCAGGCAGAGCTTGGTCTACTGCTTTTTCTTTATAAAACACCTGTTAAACTCCCCCATCAGGGTTAGATCTGCTTCAGAGAAATCAATGGAATTGTGTGTGATCTACAATCTAGACTATCTGCTATAAATGGGGATATGTGGGCCTGATGACTTAAAAGAATCCACCCAGGTTCTACCTTCTCCCCTCCAGCCTATGTTTTTGAGGATTTTTGAAGTTACAAGTCTGCTCTGATATTCTTTTTAAAAGACAGAGCCTTAAATAACAGGCACTGTCAAAACTGGATAGCATTTCTAAATTCTGAATAAAAGAGCTACAAAGGTTTCTTGCTTCTAACTGCTTAATACTGAAAGTGTAACAAACAGCTTTTTGTTTTGGAAGCTATAAAACATTCTTCTCTTTATACCAAGGTTTGGTTAATATACTTTTGTGGATATGCTTTTATGATCATGAGTGGAAAAGCATCTGTGCTGTTTTTCTGCTCATTAGAAAAATATACTTTATGCTGGGCATGGTGGCACGTGCCTATAATCTCAGCACTCAGAGGAGTCTGAGGACAGGAGAATCGCCTCGAGTTTGAGGCCAGCCTGGGCTACATAGTAAGTTCGAGGCTAGCTATACAGCAAGACCCTGTCACAAAAAAGGAAAAGAAAAAAAAAAAAACAAAAAAAAGCCTTGGCGGGATGAAGGTGTGGCTCCGTGGAGAGCACCTCTAAGCAAGCACCAGGCCTTGGTTCAATCCCTAGCATTCTCTTGCATTCCCCGCCACCAAAAAAGAGAAAAATACAGCCTAACTTTTTGATCCGAGAATGAAATTTAACCCGTTCAAGTCCAGTTGATTCAACAGCTCCCATCATAAGCTTGTTTAGGGGAGCGGAAGACAGATACCGTGGAAGATGAAGAGTGAAGGTACAAGCTACACGCCCCAAGGCCTAGGACATGCTGTCTGAACATGTTGGCCTCGGGCTGGGGGCTAGCCCAGGGTCCAGACGCAGACTCACATAAACCAGGTAGTCTGTACGCCCAAGGCTATTACAACAGTCTTGTTGCTCTTTTATTTTACTTATTTATTTTATTTATTTATTTTTTGAACCGGGGATTGAACTCAAGACCTTGTGCTTGCCAGAAAGGTTGCTTATGCCATTGAGTTAAATCCCCGGCTATTTTATTTATTTTTGAGGCAAATAATTTCATTTATTTTCTTTTCTCACTAAGGTATCCAGACTAGCCCTGAACTTGGGATCCACCGACCCTAGCCTCCCAAGTAGTAGGTTTACAAGCACACACCACTGTATCTGACTCCTACTTTTATTTCTTAGTAAACCTAGAAATAATTTCTGGGCTACTTGGCTCCCATTCCTGGGTATACACTTACTAAAGACCTTGGGCAAGTTAATCACTTAGTACCTCAATGTCTCCATCTGTAAAGTGGGAAAATAAAAAATTCTACTTCAGAGTTTGAGAATTAAAGAAGATAGAGTATGTGCATCCAATAATAAATGTATACTACAAAAAACAGTGTACCCTCTCACGTTATTAGCTTCTAGCAGGGCTCTTATAAGATCACTAACAAAATTTCATCCACTAATTAGAAGCTAACTATCCATTAAAAGTTGCTTGTAATCCATGAGACCTGTCATTAAAATAGCATAGTGTGTGTCCATCAACACATAAACTAAATCTGGGTCACTGTGACACTGCTGAATCACTCTCTCATTAGCACAGGCTGGAGAAATCAAGGTTGTACCCAACACCGCGGGCAAAGAAATCATCATGTCTCTGAGTGATCTTTCAAGGAATTCAAGGTACATTCATTTTCTTTCCAGGTAGCTCCTGCCCACTACAGGCTACAAGGTGCCCATTACTCTCCTTTCCCAGGTTCAACCTCTTGGTCTCAGTTCAGCCCACTGCTGGATTATGAAAGTCATCTGTGCCCAATGAGGGTAAAGAGACAACCCCATACCTGTTCCCTCCACTGCTCACCCGAATTGCAGAACCAGAGCCTTTGCCACTCCCAAAGATATCCATCTGCTCTTCCTCTTGGAGTTTCTATCCATTTACTCCTATAACCCAATGCTTCTTCGAAGAAAAATGGAACCCAAATATTAATTATTCTCACCTATAAAATCTCCAGCTTTCTGGAAGTGAATTAGGTAAAAGAGAGAATGTAGGATTATAGCTAAAAGGGCAGATCATTAGAAAAATCTCAACAGTGGTGCTTACTTCAGGGAACAAAGGCCATAAAAAGCTTCCACAATGGATGGAGGACATGCTAGTTGAGATGAACAGGTGAGGATGATAGACAGGAGAGCAGGTAAGCAAGTACACAGCACTGAAGGAAGGGATGGCCATGAGATCTTCTCCAGTAGGAGAAAGATCCTCCTGCCTCTACCTTCTCCTCTGCCACCCCTCCCCATGTCCCATCTAAGCTAGCCGCCCTACACCTTTCCTGGTCAAGACAGGGAGATCTCAATTCCCCCAGCCAGGTGCATGGCAAATCTGAACAACCCCAGAAATCTGAATTCTGCAAGGAGACTGGTGTGGATGGAGACAAGGGCCCACAAGATACCGAGGAGTGAAGGCACAGCTTTTTGGAGGCTGACCTGCAAAACTACCAGGAGAGCATCTGATCTTTTCCTTTTTCAAACAGCAAATGTACTGACATTCTAAAGAAACTCATATATCTAGAATGGTGAGCATGCTAGAAATAGTGTATATATTCTTATGTACTAAGTATGCTTATAAATAAAAGTCAAAGAACTTGAGATGAATTTATGGAACATTACTCCCCTTCCCAATTTTTAAATTAACCATGTAAAGTATATATAAATGATAAGATAGACTGAAAAGAGGGGAAAATATCCATGGGACACAGCACTTAGGGGCAGCTTCCTTAACGAAATGAGACTTTTGCTGAACTCTTGAAATACTAAATGCTTCTCCAAAAGAATAGAAAGTTTTATGTTTTTAAACAGAACAGAAAAATTTCCCCTCCACCTCCCTTATTCTATAAAATATAAAATGTTTTTATATATATTTATAATTTAGTTTTCACCTATTGTGTTAAAATTAATGAATAACCAAGAAAGGCATTCAGTTTTCAAGACCTGATATTTGTTCAATAATATAAGATTTTCCTTTTTCTTTTTTGAGACAGGGTCACACTATGTAGTACAGGCTGGCCTTGAACTCGCTTATGCAGCCTAGGCTTGCCTTGAACTCATGGTGATCCTCCTGCCTCATCCTCCCAAGTGCTGGGATTATAGGCATGTGCCACCAAGCCCAGCAAGATTTGCTTTCTTCTGAGGAAAAAAAGTGTATTGGGCAGATTGTCCTTCATAGCAGTTTGTTCTAGTAAAATCAGTTTTCTTTCTTCCTTTCCATTTAATGCTTTCAAATACCTGGCCCTTTGGTATCACTACAAACCATAAATGTTACTCAGGAATTTGATTTTTTTCTGGAGACTAACACATGCTTTTGTCTTTTTTTCCCATGAATTTTTTGACAAAAATAGGCAATACCAGCAAGTATACACTCTGTCCGGTAGCAGAAAACACAGGGAAGTAACAGGAAGAAAAAGCTATAGTCACTATTCTCTAGAGTTTGGGGCTATTAAGGTTGCTTATCTTTAATTATGAGCCCAAATTACCTTCGTCTGTTCACTGTCTGGGTCTTCAAGCCACGCATAAGGGTCACAAACTTTATGCCCATGATAATCTTGTACCTGCAAAAGACAAAATGCAATGTGAGGTAATTAATGCCAAAATCCAACGAAAATTAATATTTTCTGAATGTGATAGAGAAATAGAGAAGGAACAGACAAAAATACTAATAGGCTCATTGGCAACATGTCTGTCCAAATTACAAGGACCAAAACTGGCAAGTTCTCAAAGGTGTCAGGCCATTCTTCCTGAAAAGAATGTTTTAGCTGGAGAGGGAAGACAGATGAAAGGTCAGCACGGAAAAAGGCGCTGTCTGTACAACACAAGACAAAGGGCTGCTGCTGTGCTAAAGAAACTTGGAAATGTTCTGTGAGGGGCCCAGCTCAGAAGGACACAATGCCCTGGGCATGCCAGAGAGGCAGCCCGGGAGGCAGCCACTGTACATGGACTTACGTTCCTGTCCTTGCTCAGTCTGCCCACGATTAGGAAGCGTCCCTTCAACAGAACAACAGATCTGTTTTGTTTTTAAGTCTAAACTGAAAAAAAAAAAAAGTTAACTGATATGTAGTATGATTCTGTGACCTGCTAAAAATAAGCTGACCTACATGCCATGAAAACATTTTTACAGTGAATTTTTTTTCTTTCTACATACTACTATGAAAAATGCCTTCTTTTACTGTTTATGACAGGGAGGTGCAGGAGCATCCCACATTTAGACTACCCTGATATTTGAAGAAATAAATATTGTTACACAAATAGAGCCTGTTTGAGGGGAAGATTCCTGGAGCTGCCGCCGGGAACATCTGACTGCACACGTTCTGGGGCCTGGCCTCAGTGAGTAGTTGAGGGAATTGGAAGGACAAGTGGGTCAGCTTGTCACCACTCTGCAGGTGATTAAGCCTAAAAAAACCACTAAGAAACTTCTCCACCTCACATGATCAAGATTAATCCTATTAATTGAAACCATATTGACAATGTCTTCCCAGTCAAGTCTGGAAAAAGCCTAACATTCTGGTTATGGCTTCCTTGTACATGGGCTATCTGGAAAATTACTTCTCTCTCAGGTGAATTTTTAATATTATTCCTTCTTGCTTTGTTCTAAAATATGGGAATACTCAGAGCTACTCTTTAAGGAAAGTACATGCTCCTGGAAAAGCAGCATTTGAACATTATTTCTCGTGTTACCGGAAGTTCCAGCAACAGCTGCTGTCAGGTAAGAACAACCCCATCAGCCTCACAATCAAGACCAGGTTTCTGTGTCTCTCCTCTCTGATGCCAGGT
>RJWT010024638.1:0-16403 GCA_004365215.1 Cuniculus paca | reverse complement strand
ACAGATCAACACTGTAGTGAACACAGTCTGGTGCTGCTTCTATTGCTGACAAACTGACAGCAATGACTTAGTTACACAGAAGCAACATTTCAAGAATCAAAAAGCATTTGTACTGTATGTTGGGGCTTTTGTGCATCCCTATGTTATAGAACATAAGTTATTTTTATAAGCCTAAATGTCTCAGGCTTCTTTTCTACTTTCCTCTCAACCACCAGCCAGACAAATCTCTTTGCTTTTACATGTTCATCTTGTTAGATAGGCTTCTCTGGATGATCCTTCTTAAAGGAAATTACGCCATGCCATAAGACATGGAGCCTATACCCAAACACATCCACAGGTGCTAGTTAGTGATCACAGTATGGAATCTTAGGGGCCATTCACAGAAGTTCTGCCAACTATAGTGCTTTTGTAATACAGGGTGGGAGAAGGCGCACAAGATTAATTTAAAATTTACTTTGTGTCTTTGCCTTCTTACTTTTCTTCTCATTTGATCAGATTGTCTGCCTTCTTCCTATTTCCCCAGAGTAGAGAGGTGGCTGGATATAAGTTAGAAATTGTCTAGGATTCTTTCTAGCATTTTATTTGAAGACTTCATCCAAGGAAGACAGAAGTTACCAGTAATAGAATAAAGGTATTGTCCTTGAGCTGAAAAGTAGTGGGATTCCGCCTCATGCTAGAGAGTCTCCATTGAGTAACAGATGAGTGTGCATAAGGCAGAAGTCCGGCTCCCAGGCAGTGCAGTCAGGTGACAGGCAGGTCTTTGAGCTGAAACTTCTGAAAGATCCCTAGGCAGAGGTCTAGAGCCTCCTGAAGGACTGTCCCAGGAGTGCCACAGAGGGAGGCATCTGCTGGCACAAGTTAACAGAACTTATTTTCTTTCATTTGTGCGTATTGATTATACAGTGTAAAGGGTTTCACTGTGGCATTTTCACTTGTTTATGTAACAATCTCTGATCATTTCTGTACCCCATATTACACTTCCTTACTATTCTCACTCATCTCTCCTTGTCTGTATTTTTAAAATTTTTTAAAATTTTATTTGAAAGAGAAAAACGGATAAAAAAAATGAAAACAAGTTTCAAAACAGGTTAGCAGGACAGTCGCAATACTTGATACATTGCATACTGGTGCCTTGTAATTTTCAGAGTACAGGACATAGGCATGATTTATTTATTTATTTACTTAGGTATCTGGAAGCAAACTTAGGATCTTACGCTTGTCGCAAGCACTTATGCTACTGAGCTACATTATATCCCTGGCCCTAGGTTTGATATCTTGTCTAAACAATATGAGCACGAAAAGTTCTTTTCAAGGAACAAACAGAAGCTAGCTGTATAACTACTTTAACTATCTTATATATACATATATTTTTTCCTTTTGTCTATTGTTCTTTTCTTGTATCACAATTTGTCTTTCCTTTTGAACAATTTCTTCCCGATTCGCATCTATTGTACATTTTTTTATTTTAAAGAGAAAAAAGAAAAAACAGAAAAATCAAGATGCAAACAAACCTAAAAGACAACAAAAGCAAAACAACAACAACAACAAAACAACAATATATAGGTTTTCAAAACAAGATGATAGTAATTTAACAATGGTTGTTTTACTGCATATCATTATCTTCAAAATAGTTGCTCAGATTCCCACATACAGGAATAAAACAAAACAGTAAAACAGAACAAAACATTGGATTTCAATAACGACAGAAGGAAATCCCCCACAGCTGCCACAGTGCACACTGCCATCCTCCAAATCGGTGCCCAGACCACCAATCCCAGGCCTGGAAAGTCAATCAAATAATACAAGCATCAAGCTATTCCTTTCACCTTGGTTGCTATCATCTAACCCTGAATCCTGCAAATCAGCCAGTTGCTTACTGGGGCATGTGTGTGTGTGTGTGTGTGTGTATGTGTGTGTGTGTGAGTGCGTGTATGCGTTGCTCTTCTGGTTTCCCATCCTGTGCACTGGCTGGCTCATAGGAAGTCGGCTGGCTCATGGGAAGCTGTGCTTTGTCTTCTTGCAGTCTCCTCCCGGTCCCCATGGCAGAGCCTGGCTCACAGGAGGATCTTGAGACTTCCTGATCCTGTTTTTTTTTCTCTAACAGTTTCAATGTTAAGAAGCTTTAAGGACTAATGCTAATGATCCTCTAGTGTTTGTGAATAAGACTTTCCCTTTTGTGTGTTACAAGGAAAAATAAAGTTTTAAACAGTTGGTTAACTAGAACTACAAATGCTAATGATACAGAAGAGTTACATTTGTGGGTTCCACAGGGGTTAATCAATGCCAAAGTGATTGACTGTGGGCTGTGTCCTACAATGCTCCTTGAACTTGTCTCTTGGGCCAAGGATGAAGTGAGTATCTTGGGAATCTGGGCTGCAAATAGCAAGTAGTTGTAGTATATTTGTATTACTAACATGTGCTCATTGGTCCTGCTTTAGCTTTTGGAATCTATCATAATCAGCACAGTCTAAATCATATGGTAGCAAGAAAAGTCCACAAATCTTGGTAGGTTACAAAAGCATATTTCTTTCTTCTTTATCCATCTCCTTATCTTCCTTCCTCTTCCCTCTTCTTTTCTCTCCCTTCTCCTTGTGTTATGGTTTGTGTTTAAATGTGCTCCCCGCAAAGCCTCATGCAGTCATGGAGGTGGCTGAATCTAGCATTTGTGATTGGTTCATTGTTTAGGGTTGGGATTGGTGGTGTGAGTGCTGCACCTGTCAAGGGGCAGGTAGCTGTTATACAATATAAGGGAGGGAATGAGGCATGCCTTTTCATTTTGCCCTTTTTGCTCTTGTAGCTTGAGGCTGCCATAAACTGTTGCCCCACCACCCTGCCTTGGAACCAGCTGAGCATGGACTAAAACCTCTAAAAACTGTAAGCTAAATAAACCTTTCCTTTTCTAATTTTGATGGTTGGGTATTTTGTCCCTGCAACGAGAGAAAAGTAACCAAGATACCTTGTTTTTGTGCTAGAGATTGAACCCAGAACTTTGTGCAGACTGTAATGGCTTATATTTAGATGTGCTCCACAAAACCTCATGTACTCATAAATGGGCTTTTGGGAGTGATTGTATCATGGGCGTGTGATCCTGGATTAGTTCCCTGATTGGTTGAACATAGTTCTGGGTGTGGCTGATAATTTACTGAGTGGGAAGACTCACTGTGAGTGTGGGTGGCACCAACCAACAGGCTTGCTGCCTGAATGGAATTGAAAAGAGAAAGAAGAAAGAAGACCCTGATGCTTACTACCTGCTTTGCCATGGACTGTTTCTCTGCTATGACCTTCTGCCATGCTCCCAAGGAGCCAGCCCACTATAGACAGAAATTTCTACAGACCTTGAGCTAAAATAACCCTTTTTTCCTTTAACTTGTAGGTAGTGGGCATTTTGTGCCGGCAACAAGAAACTAAGTACATTCTCTAACACCAACTGCACAAATTTATAGCTTGTATATTCTATTCATGTATCTTTAATCAATTATGACTCTGCACTGTGTAAATTTCATCGCAAGATCTAGACTTCAGAAGTTGTGCCTATCTGGGATATGCCAATTTCATGATAGAACACAAAAGAATGTGACACTTTTGATGTGGTGCCCCTCCTTGCTTCTGTTTTATTGTGCAAGTGAGACATATAATCAAGGATGATATTCTTAGGGTGGAGATAGATAACTCACAAGAAAAGATGTAATTACTTTTTAAAAATGAAAATTTACCATAGACTCCATTCCCTCAAAACATACTAATTTTTATTCCTAATATTTTCCATAATGGTTTTTATAATCCAAATTGCAACAGTCATCTCTATTTTCCTTCTAAAAAGAATATTTACTTTATTGTTTTCTAATTCATGGCATCAGGTATAGTATTTCTGTTTTAGAAATTGTTGTTTGCATGAATTTTAAAGCACACTACTTGAAGTATTTCTGGGTTGTGCCAATTTGTCTGTCTGGGACATTTCTGGGTGTTCTCCTTTCCTGGAAGATGTCAATGACCCCGAGGCTGACTGGACTGTGCCAGTGCAGATTCAAAAACTGTGGTAGCTAGCGGCTCTGCCGCACGTCTGTCTCTGTTCACAGTTTATTAAACAAGCAGCATGAACATGGGCTTCGTGAGGCTTGGGCTTAGGAAATAAGATGGGGTTCATTGGTCCCTGTCGAGGTTAATGAGCTCATAACTTCTTCATTCTTTTTATTTTACTTTGTTTATAATATCTTTGCAATCTTAATGATTCACATAATTGCACATACATTAAAAATTAATTTCAACTCAGAAATCTTGAGACACACAATAACTGTGTGCATATCTGAGAGGAAATTTGGCTCAGAAGGGAATTATTTCAGCTTCAAGACACTGGGGAATGGATGTAAAGAACTGAAACAGAAAAGCTAAGATTTGAAATAAAAATGCACTAATAATGTAATTTAAAGGCGGAAAGAAATTTGTGGGTAACATATACCAAAAACATCACCTGGTGAAGAGTTTTAGGCTATTATTTGAGGTTTTTCAAATCCTCCTTACTTTGTGAGTTTTCTATCACCTTTTAATATTCAGATTTTGTCATCCATATATGGCATAATTTCCAACATTTTTCTTTTCATTAAAATGACTGCAAAATAGATGAAGCAGCTTAAAAAGGTAGAAATAAGTGTAGTACATTTTCAAAGATTTCCAATAAAAATATTTTTAAGACTTGGGTAATCAAGAAGCAAAGAAATGGGGGAAAGAAAATCAGGGAAAAGAAATGAAGAAAAGACAATGGTCACAGTCTTCATACCCACGATGGGATTTGGAAATTCTGTAACCTTTTGTTTATGAGTATCACATGGGGACAGGCAACTTTAGGGTGTCTGGGCCCCCGAGACCAAGGTTTCTATGTCCTTGGGGTATTACATAGCTGTGTTTTGCCTGGTTTTTTAGTGCTCTTGTCCTAGGCACTGTGGATTCCATGCCTTCCCCTCTCTTTTTCTATTTCCTGCATTTCCTTCCTCTTTTTATAGTCTAGTAGAAAACCCTATCCCTTTCTAGTTGCTCAAATTGAAATTCTTCTCTCCATTTTGCCCTCCAAGGCAATATTTTCTGTGTAGTATTGAGGCTGTTGGCATTGAAGCTGCTGAGTTCATATGGTTGGTATCTTGCTAATGCCCTAAGCGCATCTAAGATGGCTCAAATGTACTTCGTATGTTTGCTTCTTCTTTTTTTCAACTGGCAAATGACTACTTTGATAAATTTTTCTTGTACATGTCATAGACAAAACCACTGTAGAAACTGAATGCCGCATGATTCCTTACCAACATATGAATCAAATAGCATGACTTGCTTTTTTTTAATGTCTTTTTTATTTTATGGAAACATCACTGGTCATTTGAGAAATGCAAATTAAAACAACACTGTGATTTCATCTCACCCCAGAAAGAATGGCTATCGTCAAGATAACAACCAATAACAACTGCTGGAGTGGCCCTGAGTGAAATGGCTTGCTTTCTGAGCTCTGATGAAGACAGCCTGCCTGTCTGCATTCCAACAGATGTTCTGCCTTTGTTGATATCGCTCTGATGATTCTTTCTCTTTTGACAGAAAATTCCTGGAATAATAGAATTCGGGGAGTTTCCTGTTACTTAAGTGTTTTTGTTGTTGTTAACCAATTGATTCTTTGATAATATCTTGATTTCATAAACTATGTAAGCATTGTGTATCTTCATAGAGTTTTCTTGGCGCCGTATCCTGTATTTTTCATATTTCCAGCAGGCTGCAGTAATAATAAGTATTACATGATTTCTGTGGTTTTGAAAATGACAGTTAATGGTGGTGCATTTATCAGGCCCAAGACTAGGTAAATAGAACTATTTATCCAAGCGCACATTATCATGAGCCCAGTAGTACCAGTGACAGGGAAGTTTGGAGGACATAATGAGGTTTATGCTTCTGTGCAAAATGTGTGCGGTTGATAAGATGTTTCTTTGTGAGGCACTGGGAAATTAAATTGCTAAATGACACTAGCATTTGTAGGATTAGGTCTGTACCAGGGGCTAGTATCTTAGGGTAGGAGAACAGTGAATTTTATATTCAGAAAAATGTAACACACATTATGAATATGAAATTTAGCACATCCTTCAATTATGAGTGAGGGCAACAAGACACTGTCTGGATAGCATCTGTGACTTTGTCATCTATGGAAATCACAGATGTCTTTGTATCACATCACAGCTGATGCAGATATTCCGAAGTACCATTTCCAACCTACATCCTTTAAAATTATAGATGTTATTAGACATATGTCTACCTCTTATGATACAAAGTATTATAATAGAGGTTATTTTCTGACTATAAAATGTTGCTATTTGTACTTTGCTTTCTTTATGATGCTATTTATTTTATTTCAAGTATTTAAAAACATTATTCTGCAATAAGGACTGTGGCACAGAAGAATAGGAGTCTCTAATTTGTTAGATGGTCTTGTTCTTCCCAGATCACCACCCAGTTCCTTTCCTAAGCTCTTCCTTCTTGTCCTTACTCTTCAGCATTGTTCAGGGTGTTCCTTCCAAAGGTGTGCCTGCCAGCCTGCCCTGCATCTGAGCATACCCTTCCTGCAGTCCTGTTTCACTGTTGGAAATCTGAAATTTACAAATGTGATTTAAAAGAGGAAAATGAAGCAGATGAAAAACACTGGCTAAAGAAGCTTGGTGGTGACGGGATCTCTCTGAGATGCAGAGAATGCAAAGTGACAATTGCCAAATTATAATGTGGTTCAAAATAACTAGTACATATAGTCCATTGTAGCCATCATTCATATTTACAGCTACATCTATAAACCCTTCTAAGACATGACTCCTTGCAAAATGCTGACATTTAGGAAGTATTCAATTAATGTTTCTTAAATTGAATTCCAAAAAAGAAACAAATGCAGTTTTGCGAAGAAATGGAGAATATGCCTGCTGCTTTGAGTGCTGCTTTAGTGGTTAATGTCTTCTGGATGTTGCTATTCCCTGCCCCTCCCAACGATGGAGTCATTACAGACATGTAAAACAAAATGCTCTTCTAAAATGGAAGCAACAGTGACCTACAAATAAACATGATTGTACAGTTATGTTGAAACACTATTGAGTCTATCATAGTTATGGCATCAACTGAAATAAATTGGTTCCACACTAGATTGACAGCTGTTCTGAGGCAGCAGCTGCTTTTCCCAGAATAATTACAGATAATTGTTTTCAGAGTACAGTGTCAGAACACAATTTTATTGATTTCACTGATGTGATATCACCTTTGGAGCTAAGTAGTTACCATCGGATTTAAGATGACATGTTTTTCTTTCTCATTCTTTTTATGACTGTATATTTTATTATTCCAACTATGAATATATTTAAAAGATGTCAAGAAAAGCAGAAAATTTTCTACTGTAAAAGTTTGTGGCTGTTTAGAAGAAGCAAATGGTACTGCTACTAGTGATTTTTAAGCATTGGCTCTCTCCTGGTGAAAAATATACTGACAGAGGATGCAAATATTTGCCCATCACGATTCTACAATCCTGATGTTCTTCGTATTTATTTTCATTTGCACTTGCAAACTTCTGAATTCCTAAGATAGTATATGCATCTTTACTTATATATTATATTCATTACTTCCTTCATTGTAGAATTTTGGTTCACTGAGACAGTTTAATAATCTAAAATGTTACTTGGCAGAGGTGATCATTAGTATGTATTTATTAAATAAATGAGTGACCGAATAAATATAAAAACTATAAAACATATATAGTTCATGTATTTTTTTGTTGACTCCAGTTTAAAGTTATTTCTAGATTTCGTTATGGTTGATTATATTCTGGTAGTGTAACATTACCTCCTACATATTTTGAATAACTATAATTGTTTATAATAAAATTTAAATTTTAGTTATTTTGTAATTCTATTCATGGCAGCTGATGCATAAAGCAGCATAAGGAATTGCTCAGGGGTTGTTTGGAATCTAACCATTAGTAGTTATGTAATTGCATCTCTATCCTAATGATTATACAATTAGTGAAATTTAATATTGATATTTTTTCGAAATTCCTACAGGATTGTGAAAAATAAAAACAGACAATAAATATTAAAAGCTTGAATTTGTCAAGAAAATGATTAAGAATTAATCTGATAGATTGGCAGCTGAGTATTTAACACAGTGTCAACACCTGTGGAAGTTCAGGTACTGAATGCATTAATGTATAAATAAAGTTTGTGAAATGGAATTTTGTTTTTTATTTTCTAGAGATTAGTATCTTGGAATTCTCTTCTGTCTCCTTAGTATTGAGTTGACTTTTGAGTTCTTTTTATTCCAATTTTAACTTCAAGTTTTTAATTTAAAAATTCATATTCTCCACTGTGACTTTTTTCCAAGTGTTGAGAAAAACAAAAATATTTCCAGAATAGAGCATCAAAGTACTATAGAGTTACTTATTGGGAGGTATATATGTTGTTTAAAATAAAATACAGCCCAGACAATCATGGAAAGTATCAAACAATGCCCTTGCTCCCAGTTACTTTGAGTGCAGTGACTAATTACTCCTCAAAAGACATGCGATTCCTTCAGACTGCAAAACCATTCTAGCTTCATTTGATTATGTGAAAAATCTTTGCTCTTAGGAAGGAGATAAAAATATAGTCCTTTCCTCATGGTAATAAAGCAAATAGCTAAGAAGCAAAGTGTTTAGACAAGTGCTATTAATTATATTATTAATAAATCTAAGAGGAGAGTGAACTGGATTCAACAACAAAATGAATTGAATGTTGTAAAAAAAAATTGTGTGTACTGACATGCCCACTTTTCTTTTTTACCCATCTGGCAGTAATGATAAAGAAAATAAATGAGCAAGAGAAGAAAGAAACATCTTTGATACAGTTGAAGTCTGACTTTCAATTGGAAGAATTTCAGAAATAGAATGAGGAGAATGAGGGTGCCCTAGCAGGTCTAGCATCTTTTCTATGATTACACATGAACTCATTGGAACCTAAAATTAACTATGAAATTAGTATGATTAGCATCTGCATTTTCTGTCTAAGAAGGTGATGTTCAGAGGTAAGAAACTGAATTTAGTTCATTTAGTTAGTATATAAGACCTGAGTCCAAATTTTCTGATTGCAAATTCTATATATTTTCTATACATTATGCAGCAGCTCTCAATTTCAAGCATCTGAGGGTAAAATCATCCTTCTACATCCCCTATAAAATAGCCTTAATCCCCATGCTTCTGGTCCTTACATGCCTTCACATTTTATTACTACTTTTGTCCCCAAAAGGGAGGGCTGCATCTGGGAAGATTATTATACTGATTTGAGTCTAACCGTGGACCTGTAGTTAAGGATTTCAAAGCTTAATAACTTCAGTGGAAAAAACAGAGCAGGGAAGATCTTTGGAATGAGATCAACAGCATGAACAAGGTACAGGACCCAGGGTCCTGTATTGCATCGAAGCACGGATATTCACCCTATGAAATCCTAAGGAATGTAGATAGATTTCCATTGTGTTTTTTAAACTATTGTCTCTAGGGTAGTGATAAGACAAAACCCAGATCTCTCATTTAATCAGATAAGTAATTACCTGCAGAGTCTGAATCCTAAACCATCCTAGTCTTCCTCCTGTTAGGTTATTTTAAGAGCGGCGCAGAGAAACAGAAGTTAGAGCACTACTCTCAGTGGAAAAGCAGGATTTACCCAAGGGAAGAATTTATTGGGGGCGGGGTTGAGGACGCGGAGGGAAAAACGTTCTGCCTAGGTGGTTTGGCGATTTTCCCCACGAGGTGCAGTCTCCACTGGGCTTTTAACATATTCCAAATGAGAGGGGATGGCACTTGGGGGTGGGCACCGGTGACGTGGGAATTCTGGTAATTAGGAGGAACCTGTAATCAGGGAGGGAGGGGCTGGTGGTCCGGCTACACCGCTGCTGTAATGTCCAGCAATCTATTAGGACAGAAACCTTTCACCTCCAATCTGTTTTGTCTTCTCAGTTCACATTGGCCTGGCTAATTTTCCGTGTTCATGCTAACGGGTTTTCTGTACTGATAAGGGTTGGGGACTCCTGGAATAGCCCAGGATAATGCTTGTATGACTTTAGGCAGGAAGTGTTCCTTCCTTGACCAAAAGACTTTGGTCTATTACTAGATACCTGCAACACAACTGTCTCAAATGTAGCCTTCTATTGGAAGGATAGCCATATAATTCATTTTCCAATTTACTGGACCTCTCTGTGGTGATACTATTAATAATTATCCTAGGAAAATAAACAGGGACTGTCTCTGGCAAACAAGGACATATTGTCACCTGTCCATAAAAGACTCTTGAAAAAATTATAATACCCTGCTCTCCCTGTCAGTCCCTTGTGACTAAAGTTCAGGAGAGCTAAGTACATCCTGCTGTGGGGGCCTGAGCAGGTGTGGCTCAGCCCCCAATTCATCACTTTAACCAGTTTTGTATCTTTCTACAGGTAAGGAACAAAGGCAAGTTCAAAGCATTGTGACTGCCAACTTTTGACGATTACCTAAAAGAGAAATTCTTACAATTATGTACAACGGGAATTTAAAAGGTTATATTTGGAAACAACTTCCATCTTCTGAAATCTGTGTAGATGTTCCTTCTAGGCTTTGAAGAAAAGGTTGATAATATTTTGTTAGAAAACACATCACAGGATCTTCCTTCAGATAAGTACTTGCATCTTTGTGAAGGATGTCTTTCTCTAAGCTTGTATATTCTTTTGTATCCTATAATTCAATGAAAAAAGGCAAAAGGTCAGCAATGAATGTGTAATTCTTTCCCTATGATCTCCTCAGATATGAAAATCTTTAGATTAGACAGCCACAGTGCTCTTCTATCCTCTGATTGGAAGCTGTGATGGAATTGTATTTTTATGCAAATAAAAGACATTAACTTTGGAAAAGATATGTAATGAGTCCCTTCTGGGGTTCCAGGAAGTCTGTTGAATTCAAATGCATTTTGGCTGCTATAAATGATACTAGCTTGAGAGGAGATGAACTCTGTTCATCAGGTTGTGGTAAACCACCACCATCACAACTCTTTTACATCATTTGGGAAATATCAGCCCTTCTGAATTTTTGCTTCTATTTGGGAATTAAACTTTTCTTTAAAGCAAAAGGCCCACCAAAAACAAACATACTATTTTCATGTGGAGCGAAGCGTCTGATTTTATATAGCTCAGAGTTTCTTTACTGTGAACTGGATGTTTACGTACTTTAATGCTATTTTACACTTAGGTTATACCGGCAGTCTCAGTCTATACGTAAATGGGAATATGTTTGACTATCAAACCCAGTTCTCAGCACACTACATATACCAGGAATTCTTTCTCTTTGTTAAATTAAAGTCCAAATGGTAAGATGACAATTAAGTAGTTTTGTATTTGATATCACTATCAAGTTATTAAGAAAGGGCATATGATAATGTGCTTTGAGAATTGACCCATAGTGGCTTTTGTATATAAAAGAACTTAGCCATTAGAGGTTACTGTGTTATTAAATACATAATTTTAACATGTTCTCAAGGCATTTTAATGATGTGATGAGAATATAAGTATCTAAATTCAATCATTATAAAATTGAACCTGATCTCAAGCATGCTGACACAATGGACAATAAACAAGAAATGGGACATATATTGAAAGATAGGAAAATTAGAAAAACATTGCAGTATTTCAAGAAACAAAAAGCATTTAATTTTATTTTTAATTTAGTAGTAGTCTTCCTGGGAAGTAGGTGAGGAATAGCTGGGGTAATAATAATAATAAGAAATATTTTGGTAGTGGACTTAGCTTAAACTTGACCTGCCCGCGTGCTGCAGTGAGGGATAAGGAAAAGTCAAGAATGGCTTCAGGGTTTTCAATTTAGGTGGTCCAGGAGATGAACTTGCTTGAAAGGACAGGAGAGTAGGACACTTCACAGGGGAAGGGGAGTAAGGCTTGCATGGTGAAAAGTCTATTGACATTATTATAGGGTCTTTTAGAGAGTGATTTTAAAGACTGTCAAGAAAAGAAAGTACATAATAGGAAAGAATACTGCAAATGTAGAGGTCTTTAGAGAGGATAAACCGGGTGAATGAGCAACCACAGAAAGCAATTTCCTTTGTTCTCCTGTAGAACATTAGTACACAGTTAATGTTCAAAGTGGCTCCAAGTAAAGGCGTACATTTATACAAACATTTTCCTACCACATAATACTTTAATAAGACAGTGAATACTTTATGTCAACATAGCAGTGATATACATGTATAATAATTGGTTCTTTTTGGTCTTGTGTAGCAATGGTAGGAAAGGAGAAATTTCTTTTTGTCACTTTGCAGGATAGGTACATAACTCATTTTGAATGACTGTAACAATAGATTTTTTTCTTTCTAAGTGTAGCAATAACAAGATAAACATAATGATAATAATAGCTAACACTAACTCCTTGACTCTTGAGGATTTTGCTAATTGAGATGCCTTATTTAATTTGATCCTCAAAATAGCAGTAGACTTTATTAATATCCCCTTTGTTAAGATGAAAAAATGAAACATAGGAAGGTTTAACTAACTTGTCCAGAGTTACAGAGCTAATAGAGGGGGAAGCTGGGATTAAAATCCAGGAAACCTGACACTAGAACTGATAGTCTTCATTATTATACTTCTAAAATTAATTGTCTCAAAGAAAATATATTTGTATTTGGCCTAGTGTATATTTTCCAACCAATGCAGCATTCATACACATTTTATAATATAAGCAGAAAAAATTAGCTCTCAAGAAATTAAAAGTAATGTACTACATTTTGGAAAAAAATACCTACAATACAAAAGTTACAATTTAAGAAATTATGTAGAGATGGGAAAGGTCATTTCAAAATACAGTGACAGGGTGTTAGCATTTCCATTGAATTATTTGTAAATCTTGGTTTATTATGTCATGTAGCAGACAGAGAACCTGATGTAAGTAAATGTGTTTTTATATTTCTGTGTCTATATACATGCAGTGCACACACACAACAGAGAAATGAGGTCTAGTATATTGAAAATGCCCAAGTATGGTTGGTCTATCTGCCATGTGCTGCTGGTAGAGCTGGTTAAGAAATTTGGTGCTATTTCTCCTTTTCCACCAACTTTGAGAGTGAAAGTCTTAAACGAAGGGTTGAAAATCCAATGGAATGCATTTGCATTACTCTCTTGGGGAATAACTGGTCAACATCAGGCCTGGCGCAAGGTCAACCAGTGCTGTGGTGAAGGTCAGTAACGAGCCAGCCTCGAGGCTCAGTGGAAGGTCCCTACTGAAAGCCCTAGGATTGCGCAGAGCCCAGATTATAAATAATATCCATTTAATCTCTTTCTCATGATTCGCTGAAGCTGCTTATGTGAACAGCTGATAATTCATGCCTCCTTGTTTATGACAACTATTATATTAAAGGTGGAGAGACACCGAATTTAATCTATTGTTGACATTTCTGTAAAAAATAACCTTGTCATCTTCCCACAGGAACATTCCCATATATTTTTGGGTTGCCTCAGTCTAAATCCTCAGACTTCATCCACCTCTTTTGTCCTGAGGTACTATGCAAGCACACACATACACACACACTTACATATAAAGCCTTGAATTCACTTTATTATTCCTGGATTTGTTTAATGCAAGAAGGTTAAAGAAAAGCATAGTATATTCACTTTGATTTTAAGATTGGAGACTTATATTCCATTATAAGAAAAAATGAAAAAGTAATTTGTTATTTTTTTATTCTACAAATGTACCACTGCTTACCACATTTGTCATTACTTATGAGTAATGTTGAGAGTATAAATATTTTATAATGGTCTGCTTCTAGAAAAAGAATTCCAAGTACCTTGCCACAATTTTTGGAAAGCGAAGTGTAGCTACATTATGGAGGAATAGTTTTCACAGTGAAATTCTTATATTCCAACTGTTCTCTTTACTTATTACAAATGGGTATCTTTTTAAAGTGGTTATATTCTTTTGTGAGATGAACACTCAACATGATATTCATATATTTTCTTTCAAATGTAAGATTTCAGTTTCATGAGACAGGTTTTCTATTTTCTTTGAATGAAAATTAGTGAATGAGTATGCTTTTGTGAGGAAAGTTACAACTTTTAGTTCTTAAAGTAGATGTGAGCTTTCAGAACATTCATGTTCTTCCAATACATGCGTTTCTCCTATTACTTCTCTGGAGCTGTTGCACATTGTTTTCTCAGGAGCTAGATCACACTTACATTAACTAATGGCAACCACGTTACTGAGAAAAATAGACTAGCCACGAGTGGTTCCTTTAGTCTTGCACAAGTGGTTTGGTTAAGTGATCCAGAGCTGTAGAGGTGGCTGTCGCATCCCAACTTCAGGCTTCAGTAGTGGCCCTATTGTATTTCTACCCAGTGGAAGGAACAAGAAATGAGTGCATGCAGAAAGGCTCAAGGAAATGAGAGCAAGTTATATGTATTGACTTAAGTTCAGTCCCAACACCACACTTCTCTGCAAGAGGAATTGAAAAATGTAATCTTTAGATGGATGCCCAGGGCCAACTTAAATTCTAGGGTTTCTGTTACTCTAAGGACAAAGGGGTGGCAGGAGACCTCATCATGATCTACCTCTTAGTCACCCGAGTATCCCCGCTGATGTTCCTACATGAAACACTTCCCTCTACAAGAGAAAACTACAAATTCAATCCAGCTGCTGTTCCCAGCTCAAAATCTGGGACCTCCGGTGATGTTTGTCCTCTTTACCAGGTCAAGGGGCAGTCCTGTGTTGTTCACCAAACTATAAATTGAAAAGAGACAGTCTTCCATCTGTCCTCAGTACCTGATATATAATGGAGAGAATCTATAGGAAGGATAAAGCTTTCATATTCAAGAGGAAAATACGGGAGTATCCAGCAGTTAGTGGTGCAGGGACAATATAGTCTGTCCCGGTAGAAATTATGAGACCTTCTTGCCTTGGTAGAAAGATAAGTTCCTTGGAGTCCCCTTCTTTCTGCCTTTGCCAAGTTACTCCCTTGGCCACTGTCTCTACCTTCTGGAGTGTTTTTCTGTTATTCTTCTTGGCCATCTTTCAAGAAGGTGTTAGAAAATGTGACCTTGTAGACACTGTTCAACTTTTGTAACTAGCACTTTAATGGTGCAGAATTGTCTAATGGTTACTATAGTGATGAAAAAAATATTTATTTGATCCTAATGTGAAAGGTGAAAGTTGTCCTCCAAAGCTCCTAATCCCTGGAAATAATGAGTATTACCCTTCTAAGGAAAAAAAGGTCTTTGTAGATGTGGTCCAGGATCTTGACATAAGACTATTGTCCTGGATTATTTGAGTTGCTCTGGATCCAATCCCAAGTAGCCTCATGAAAGAGAGGCAGAGAAAAATGCACACAAAAGAGAAGGCGATATGATGAGGGCAGAAGTGATGTAGCCAAAAGCCAAGGAATGCCAAGGATTGCCGATAATCACCCGAAGCTAAGAGAGAGGCATGGAGTGTGCTCTCCCTGAAAGGTTCCAGAAACAAACCTTACTGGATTTGGGATTTTTATACTGCAGAACTGTGAGAGAATACATATATGTTATTTTTAAAATAGCATGTTTGTGGTGCAGTCATCTTTCCTTGTCTGTGGCTTCCACATCCATGGAATCAGCCAACTGAAGACTAAAAAGTACTGCTATGTCTGCACTGAATATGTACAGACTTTTTTCTTGTCATACCAATATAGTGTAACAGTTATTCACATAGCATTTACAGTGCATTCCTTACTATAGAGATGATTTTAAAGTATGCAAAAGAATTGTATGGGTTGAGTGCAAATATTACACTGTTTTATACCAGGGACTTGAACATATGCAGATTTTGGTGACTTTAGATTTTGATATCCAGAGGGGATCCTGGACCCACTCCCCCATAGATACTAAGGGATGACTGTGAGTTATTACAGCTGTCACAGGAAACTTATATTGCTGAGTTGTCTTTCATTAGGCAATAAAAATTTCCCCCAAACCTGATAAACATCGGTCTTATTTGTGTTCAGTAGTTCTATGTGAAAATAATCATGCACAATAATCTTTTTTGGTCATGGTTTTTAACTTGCCAAATCTTCTGTTTTCTTACCAGATCATATATTCCATTCTTTTCTTTCTCTTTCAAGTTAGTGTTAGAATTCTGAAGTTATCTGAAAGGATAAGTTAAGTACTACTTTCTGCAGCCAGAGTTGTTTTGGGTTACAGTCTTACTTTTTTTCTGAAGTTCAAGATTATTTGATTTTTCCAGTGCTACAAATACCCAAATTTGTGGTTCTTCATTTAACTTTAATTAGAGGCTACAGGTAGAACAGATTTTTCCTCTCAGTTTCTGCTTTCCAACTGGAAAACTTCTTGCTTGAGCTCTTTCTCACATACTACAAAAGCAG
>RJWT010024637.1:0-16415 GCA_004365215.1 Cuniculus paca | reverse complement strand
TTATTGATTGCCTTTTACCCTGTTTAGAAGTCATGTACCATGTTCATTGTTTTGTTGTGATTGACTCTATTCTGTTTTATTTTGTTTGGTTGTATTCTTTTCAAAATAAAAAAAAGAATTTTCTTTTCAGTATTTGTCAGATTAAATATTTCATAAAAACATATTGGAAATTTTAGTGTGTGTACAAAAGTTACTTACATAACTTCTACACTTGTCCCTTTATACCGTATTCCCAGCCAATTTATTGTGAATTCTCAGAACAACTCATTGTGGGACACAGAAGTACGATATCAGAAATGGTACTGGATATCTGGAGTTTACAGAAAGTCTTGCAAAATTTGGAGGAGCAGCAATTATTTACTATGATAAAAATATATAACTTACCATTTTAATCATTTTAAGTGTAAAGTTTGGTGACACTAATGATTTAAATTATATAAATGTTTAGTAGAACTAACAAGTTAATTAACAGATATAAAGGATGTAAATCAATATACAACTATCAACTGTATTTCTAAGCACTGACAATAAATCACTAGAAATTGAATGTATAAAATATTATTATAATAAGCAGACTGGTGCTCTAGTTAGAGACTTCAGCAGCCCCTCTAAAGAGCAAAGCTCCTTTAGCTGGAGGGCAAAGAGACTCAGCACGATCAGCAGGGAGGCTGAGCTATATGGCAAATTAAACAATTTACCGTGCACTTAAAATGGAAGCATTGGAGCAAATACTGCTCCAGCTTTTAACTCCAGACTTCTCTCAACTCTTTGCAGAAAGGGTGGCTCTCTCACCCAGTGCTGACAATAAGGGAAACCATGGCTAAACAAGGTTCACTGACAGTGATGGAGATTGTAGGGCCTGAGACAATCATGGCCCAGAGTGGCTCTTAACCTCCAGAAACCAGCAGGATGCAGCCAGAGGAGGACAGAAGAGGTGATTCTCAGAGTTCTCATGGGAGTTAATGAAATATTAGCATTCAACACTTAAAATGTATGGGGAGGCAACAAGTTTCCATAGCTTGTATCACAAGGAGAAGTCAAGGTTAAGTAAACAGGAAGTTAAGGGAAGGTGCTCCAGTAAATGGTATGTCCCTTACTTCCAGGCCTAACTAGGTTTCAAGCCCAGAACCCACTGAAGAAGATGTGACCCTCTGCGATACCATGGGAAGTTTTTACACTGATATTTCTCCAGGGAGAACTGCAGCCATGTACTTGGGCAACTCACCCTAGGAAAGAGGAATATTCAGTTTTAGAATTGTTGGCTACAGGACATCTACATGCCCTTCAAGATGAAAGTGGGGGCATATGAAATATAGGGAAAAGGGAATATGGAATTATGACCAAACTTCAGCTTAGCAGAGCCCACTGGGACCTAACTTGCTGGCTACTTTCCTGATCCCCAAATACTTAATGGGGCCTGACATACTTAATAATTAATCCATATTGGGCCCTTGGCCTTTGGGATAAGAGCTATCACAGTGGGAAAGGCCAAATCATGTCTCTGAAATTTGCCTCCCTTGCCTGCTAAGATAGTAACTCAAACACAACATCACACACCAAGGGAGAGGAAATGGTAGTTCCTCTGACAAATGTTTCCTCATATAGTCTGTCTCTGTTTCTCTCTCTCCTATGATGTGTGTATATCTATAGGCATAATCACTATATTATTATTCTAAGTAATAACTATTCTTATTGCTTAACATGATTTTTACCTTAAAATAAATTCTGGCTGATACTAATGTTGGTAATATAGCTTCTTTTTGGTTCATGTTTACATTGTGTTGTTTTTTTAATTCTTTATTTTAACCATTCTATATCAATTTTTGTCATAAGTTTTATAGACATATAATTCATATACCATAAAATTCACCCCTTTAAAGTGAATAATTCAGTGTTTTCTAGTATATTCACAAAAGTACAAACATCCCTGCTAAATTTTTTCGTAACTGCTAATTTTAAAACATTTTCATCATGATAAGAAGAAATCTTGTAATTATAAATAGTAACTTTTCTCCTTCCCTTAATGCCTGGGAAGCACTAATCTACTTTGTCTCTATAGATTTGTTTATTCTGGACATGTATTATAAATGGAATAATGTAATACACAGGCTTTTGTGACTAGCTTCCTTTACAGGATGTGGTGTTTTCATGACTGCATGGGTATGCTATACTTTGTTTACACAGACAATAGGTTGTTTCCACCTTCTGGCTATTGTGAATAATGCTGCTATAAATGTATAGGTTTTTTTGGACCTGTGTTTGCCCTTCTCTTGAATGTGTGTTTCCAGAGTGAGATTGCCAGGTCACAACAGGTGACTGTGTATAACGTTACTAGTTTACTGCCAAGCTGTTTGCCAAAGGGGCTTCTCCATGTTGTGTTCTTTGCTTTGAGGATGATGCTGGTAGAAAATAAATTAGTAGATTTTTGTTTTAAAATTGAATCAGACTGTTCCTATCTTTTAAATTGGGAAGAGAATTTAATTCATTTATATTTATTGTAGTTATTGCTCATGCTGGATTCATTTTCTGGTTTTTTAGTTGTTCAAATTTCTCTTTCAGAATTTTAGTTATGGATTGTGATGAATGTATATACTTCTGAGAAATGTTCTTTGCTATGTCAATGGTATTGTTTTACTAAATTAATTACTCACACTCAACTTGCATATTTCCTGGTTCTCCTTGATTTATTTCTTATAATGACACATTTCTTCCAAAAGTGTTTTCTGAGGGTATTTTGTGTTAAATTTAGTTTTAGTATCTAAGACTATGTTAATTTACTTCTCACATTTAAATAATATTATTAGTTAAGTATAAAACATTTTGAAGTGGTTATCTTCTTGAATCAGTACTGAGATTGATAAATCTAATTCTAATCTGTTGTTTTTCGGTTGGCTTTCTCTCTAATTTTTAAAGAATTTTTCTTTAAGTTTAGATATTGAATCACAATGCATGGTTTCCTTGCTGAGCAATTCCATACCTGAGGCTCAGGTGATAGAGCCTGCTTTACAGTGAGCCTGGAGCACTGGAACTGGAGATTCCGCTACTCCCACATCTGCCTCACATCAAGTAGCCAGCAAAAGTCATGTGCTCCAGGCAAGTCTATGGCAACTAAAGCCACCATGGTAACAATCAAAGCTGAATCTAAATCAAAATTATCTCAGCTCTTCCTTCTACTACTAAACAATCTGGTAGACAACAGAAATGTCCCACAGCCACGATGGAAGACAGTGTAGTGGTTCCTACAAAAGTACAAATGGAACTACTATAAGATTTAGCACTTTCACTTTGGGTACACATCCAGAGGAAATGAAATCAGCATGCTGAAGAGATGGCTGCCTGCCCACATTCACTGCAGTACCATTCACCACAACCATATGTGAGATCAACCTCAAGATCTGCCAGTGAATGAACAGATGAAGAAAATGTTACACACATACACACACATGGATACTATTCAACCATGAAGAAAGAACATCCTGTCACCTGTGACACAACACATGGGACAATATGTTTAACACAATAAGCCAGGTACAGAAGGACATTATTTCAACCATACAGTGAACCTAGACTAGTTAATTCATACAAGTAGACAGAAGAATCGTGGTGACCACAGCTGGTTTGTTGAGTGAGGAGAACATTAGAGTGATGTTGGTCAAAAGATACAAAATTTCAGTGAAATGGCAGGAATTAACTTCAAAAGTACAGTTAACATTACAGTTAATGATAGTGCAACTTGATTTATCCATATCGCAATGCAAAAATGTTTTGCATATAGTGCACAGGGTGCTTTGTCACTACCCCTTGCTGTGCTGTGGTGTGCTAACTGGACAGGGCAGAGAAATTCTAATTTTCACTTTCAATACAGTATTCCATAAATTACATGAGATATTCAACACTACTATAAAACAGCATTTGTGTTTCCCACATTACAGGCTAAGTGTTCTGCGCATGCTTACAGTAGGCTAGGTAAAGGGTATTCAATGTATCTCTGGCCTAAAATGTTTTCAACTTGTAATGCATTTATTTAGATATAAGCCTACTGTAAATTGAAAAACATCTGCATATTGCATTCTTGAAAATGCCAAATTTTAGGAGAGAGATGAAATCTATAGTCAAGTTAAATAGAAATGATAGAAATAAAACCACAGTATCAGAATGAGAATGTTTCTGATGGCCTATAGCACAACAGGAAAGAATCAGTGACTTGAAGATATGTCAGTAGAAATTGTCAAGTCTGAAGTGCAGAAAGAAAAAAAGAAAAACAGAAAAACCTACAACCAAACCAACAGAGGGTGCAATGGTTGTGAGATAACAGGTTGATGTAACACTACTAGATGTGGGGTTTTACTTTCTACCTCTTCTATTCAATCTTAGGACTGTCTCTAATTTAATGAAAGCCTGGGAATTATTTCTTGAATACTTCTTCATCTTAAAAATTTCTATCTAGAGTTGTTGTCATACAAATGCTAATCTTCCAACTTCCATTTATTTTTCAGCTGTATACACACATGCATTTATGTACTACTTAGATGAACACATTTAGTATGTATAACATTTTACCTCCAGCACTTCCAGACACACTCTGAAAGAGTCCCTTGACACCTGTGTCTCTCTGCTGTGCTATTGGGGAAGCTAATCCAACTTTCCACCGATTTATTGTGTTCTTTATTTTAACAGTTATTAGTTTTTGCTACTGACCTCTAGTGTGTCTATCTATTTAACTACCTCTTGCTTTGTTTCCAGCGTCCATTTCCTGCCTCGCAGCTCAGGCAAGCTGCCCTGTGTTCATCTGGGAGGGAATGCACAGACTTTGCTGCAGAGGACTTGTGTGCTAATCTCTGCTTGGGCACTGTTGCACTGTTAGGGGTTTTCTCTTTCTTTTAATCATATAGGCCTTAAGGTCCGAAGGGGGTTGGCAGTAGGAGGAAATTGTTCTTATCTGCTCCTTACCCTAGTGAGGCTCTTTGCCACATGGTGTTTTATCAATGGCCCTCACTGTGCTCTGGTGTGCCAACTGGACAGGGAAGAACCACGGCTCTCTCAGAGCCTGGAGGACATGAATGCAAGAAACTTCCAGTTGCCCACCTTATCTCCATGCATGGTTTCCAGCTTTTCTGTTCAGGGCTGCCGTTTCCTTCATTCGGGTCTGGCTTAAGGCACCTCAGAAATTTCTCACAATTTCTATATTAATTTGCTGAGTCCAAAACTGGCTTTAGGAGAGAGCTAGGAGCCTGTGTTAATTTGCCACTTTATCAAGAATTGCATGGAACCATTATCTGGATTCCAGAGACTAAGTCTCTGACCACCATACTATACCGGTTTCTAAATCTGTTTGTCTCTCCCTTGTGTTTTACTGCTTTCCATGCTTATGTCTTTCATGATTATAGCTTAAACCTAGAGTTTTGAGCAGCTTTTACTACTTCTAACTTGAAGAATCCTTTAAAAACACTGTATTCTTCTCTAACAGAGACATCTATAAGTTCTTTACATGTATTTTTCTTGCAACTCTTTAACATTTATACTATTAATACTTTTGTTGATGTAGTCCTCTATAAAGGGTGTTGAGTTTGTTTACATGTATGCCTACAGTTGATCCAAATAGTCAGAAAATCCCTGACCTCATTTTATTTTCTTTCAGAAAATCTAATAGAAGGTGATAAATTTCTGTTGACTAGTTAAGATATAGTATCATTAATATGACAGGGAAAAAAACTCACTTTGTCCAAATCCTCCATATTTACTCATAAATTCAAAGAAAGCATCAAGAATTCTGCAGAGGGTTATGATGATTGTTATGTCCTGGATAGGATAAGCCAGAAATTTCTCATGCTTCTTTATGAATTGTAGCCCACTGGTGACACTATTTTTAATCATGAATTCAAGACAATCCACTCCTGATTGACTTATTATTTTAGATGTTTTCAAAAGCCATGACTTAACATAAGGCTCCCATCCCAGATCAACAGGATCCTAGTAACATAAAGCACAAGAAAATCTTATGTAAATAAAAGTATGGGCTCCTACCTTGTATCTTTTTACTTCACCACAGCCCCTATCAAAATATGGCTTGGAATTATGATCAATTAAAGGGAAAAAGAAAAAATGGCTCAAGGAGTCACCATTCTCCAGAACAACTTGTGATTTTTTAACCATGGACTTGGAAAAGGGTACGTGTTTGGGGAGCGCATACGTGTGTGAGGTTTAGAGGCTGCTGGCACGTGTGTGAGGAAGTTCTCTCTGAAGGAGCCTCGACTTCTTGGTCTCATTCTCACATTCAGGTAAGCAGGTGAGAGCGTGATATGAATTATGGCTAATGCTTAATCTCAGATATGGAAAATGCTTATTTTTGCATTGCCCTCTCTCCTCTCATCGCTGTGTTGGTTCCAAGAGTTCAAGAGTCAGAAAAGGGTGGGGGATAATCTTTTCTCTATTGGAAAAACACTTCAGACCAGCATGTCTAATTGAAAACACTTCTTGAAGTCGTGGAAACATGGACACACCAATGGCTGAACTAAGTGTTACTCTGAGGAGTGATTATATTCACATTTAAGATTGGATTGTGAGGTTTTGGGAACAGAAAGCTTCTGAACCACCAGGAACACTGCTAGACCCAGGGGTAAAAATAAAATAAACATTACAGTGCTGTACCTCATGGCTAGTTACTATCCTAAACAACTTTCCTTGTTAAGAAATTTATTTTTGAAACTTACCATATACACAATCGCACACCGGCTTATAGTAGCAGGACTGGCCTGGGTGAGACTATCCACTTCGAAAATCACTCGTATTTTATTAGTTAATACTATTCTCTCACTGTTTGCTAGGCACAGTGTTCTGGTGTCATCTAACACAGAGTTTAGATTGTCTACCCACAAGGTGTCCACTGGACCATCTAAAATAATCCACTGCCAGTCAAAATCTGCAGAGAAAAATATTTTAATGTAACTGAGTGTAAATTCAAACCTCTTTCATTACAATCTTGGAAATTTTCAATTTTATTTATGGAATATTTTCTAAGATGAAAAATGATATCCTTGACAACCCTACAATAAGTGTTTATATATAGCCTCTAGTATTTATTAAAAGTAAATAAATACACATACTATATACTTATAACTTTTTTTATTTTAAAGAAAATAGGACAAAACAGAACAGAATGAAAAAAGCAAAAGAAAACAGTATAGAGTCAAACATAATATAGCATTTCAAAGGAGAACACTGCAAGCTATACAGGTTTTCAAAACATAACAACAGGAGATTAACAATGGTTACCCTAGTGTCTCTTGCTTTCTTCAAAATGGTTATAACTCTTTAAGCACTGTTTAGACATTCTTAGTTGAACTGGATAAGTAACCCTTAAAATTTAGATAGGAGAAATTTTATGATTTTTATCTTTTTATAATAATATTATTTGTGAGTCTCCCCCTCCACATATGAATAATTTTTAGATGTGATATCCCTGGCAAACAGCAAAAGGAAATTGTCAACCTTCGAAGAAGAATTAAACAAACAATGTTTATAGAGTCTACCACATTTGGGACCCATTTACTTCTCTTTCCACATGGTTTTATTTTGTTTGGTATTTTGACAAAATACCTTAGACTGAGGGTAGCTTAGAACGATAGAACCTCATCCTTCACATGCTTGGATCAAGGCGATGAAAAGTTCAGGATCTCGTGAGGGCCACCCTGGGGCACAGAGGGTCCTTATGTGATGGGAGGGGGGATGAGCCTCTGTTGCACATCTTTTATCGTAAAAGCACTAGTCCTATTCATGAGGGAAAAGCCCTCATGACCTTATCACTTTCCCAAAGTCTTACCTACTAATAGTATTAGCTTGAGGATTTAAATTCCAACATATGAATTTGGGGTCAGGGTTGGAGGTGGGAAATACTAATATTTAGACAATACTAATATTTAAACACACATTGTACACTCACCATTGTGATCTATCATTTTAGAAAATCTACTGGTCAGGAAAGGGAAGATGTGAATAGGCTGGTACACACACAGAAAATAGCTAGCCACCTAAAAAGACACGAAGGTATTCCAGAAGAGTCCAAGAGTAGAACTAGGATCCATGTAACTGCCACTACTAAGATGCACTTGGGCTGACTGAAATAGCTGCCCTAGGAGCCAGGCCTGGTGGCACACGCCTATAATCCCAGCACTGGGGAGGCTGAGGCAGGAGGATCATTGCGAGTTCAAGACCAGCCCGGGCTACAAAGTGAGTTCAAGGCCAGCCTGAATGGCATAGTGAGACCCTGTCTCAAAAACACCAGGGCTGGGGATCTAGCTCAGTGGTCTAAGCGCCTTCCTGGCAAGTGTGAGGTCATGAGCTCAATCCATGGTGCCACAAAACAAAACAAAACAAAACAGCTGCCCTAGGGATTGTCCTAACACTCCGTAAAGAAAACTTACATGCCCAATCACTGTACTCTCCCTCAATAGCATACAGAAATCCAGGGACTTAGAAGCAGCAGCAGAAGCCTCTGTTAAAGTCTGGATCAAAATGTACAACCAATGGATGTGGTCACAGGAGTTTCAACCCAGAGCAGAGAAAGCAGCAGCTGTTTTGGAGCAGAGACCTTGTCATACATGCATTCTATCCCCTGGCACATAACAAAGTGTCTGGAATCTATCAGCATGCATTTCATTTCAGACGAGTCTATAGAATCTGATCTGGGAATGTAAATATGATGTGGAGTCCTGCTTCAGCAACAATGCTATTGCGGATTTCCACTATTGCTTCTTAAATCATCATTTATTTCTACCTAATGGTTCTCGTGAGAGACTAATGGACATTTATAAAATAAAAACCTATTTAAATCCTAGTACTTATATATCATAATAACATAGCTTATACTATAATATATAGTAATGTATACAAATTTTAAATAAATATATGAGAAAAACAATTGTGTAAGACCAACTATCACTAATCGAAAAGTGTATTTATAGATATAGCTCATTTGGTTCAAAGTTTGTCTTCCATATTAATTAATCAACCCACTTTTGGGAATTTAATAATAATACTTACTATGATTGTCTGGAATTTTAACATCTTTCTCTGCCTCCTTCACAAAAATACTTTCATCAATATCTGCTGTATCAGAGGCATCAAGTTGGAAAGCCTAAAATATGTAATCAATAAAATATAAATTTTTTATAACATCTTCCAATCACAATGAATGACACTTAATATGCTTTCTTGAGGGATAAAAATATGAATAGCAGAAGGTTCTGCTACTGAAAAAGCCAACACACAACTGGTATAACATAACTCAGTCATAACTACTTACAACATGTTTCTTTTTGGAAAATTACTTCATATTAGTTTTTTCCTCCTGCAAAGATGGTACATGCTTATTGTATAATGTTCAAACAATACAGCATAGCATAAGGAAGACAGCAAAAGTTCTTAGAATTTCTACTAATTATAGACAACTACCATTGACATTTTGTAACATATTTCCAAACTTTCTTTGCTATCAATTCTCAAATTTTAAGGTATATAAGAATTACCTAGAGTTTGTTATATTGCACATTCTAAGACCTCATCCTTGGAGATTCTACCTGAAGAGATTTGGAAGGAAGCCCAGGAATTTCTATTTAATATACACCCCAGGTGATTATAACAAAGTTCTCATACCCACCTTTGAAAAATTCTTATTTATGTATATGATTAATTCTTAATTATCTGCAGAAGGACTTAGTTATTCATTTTCCCAAGAGTTGACTGGCATGTCAGAAGCTGGCTGGAATTGGCTTTCTTTACCACCAAGAGGGGTAGGGAGAATGCCGAGCACTAGGGATATGCTGGTGCCCCTGCGGGGTTTGAGGAGAGGTTGGATCAGCTGCTTCTGGTCACTGGCTTTGTCAGAAGGTCAGCGAGTGCCTAGCTATTTCCACTACCATTCCCACTACAAAAGTCTGAAGTTATCATCCTTGGACATAAGTCATTACGCCTCAGTTCTTTTCCCCCCTCTAGGTGGACATATATTTAATATGCGATCGTGGGTCAATATTATATATATGTTATCTTAAAATACATTTTATTAGGTTTCTTCTCAAAAGTTGTGGCAATGACAATCCTACCAACAAAGTGTAAGAATGAATGTTTTGTCACCCTTGCTAATATTAAATATGTTCTCTATCTAAATTCTCAGGTTTTGAAGATCTGGTGAGGAAAAAAATGCTTCTCATTGTTATAATTTTTATTTCTTTAATAATGAGCCTGGGCATCTTTTCATATGTTTGTTGGTAATTTGTATTTGTTCTATCAGCTCATTAGTATCTGTGTGCACAGCTTTTCCTCATTTCCTTATTTTGTTGTTCAAGATTCTTACTCATTTTAAAGCCCTTTTATATATTATAATAGTAATTCATCACTTATAAATGTTGTAAACATTTTCTTCTAGATTGTAATTTGCTTTGACTTTATTCATTGTAACTACTGTAAAACATTTTCATATTTATATTCCAGTTCTTTCATCTTTTTTCTTACATTATTTGGGTGTCCAGTCTAAGCTAAGAGTATTCTAACTCTAAAAATATGCCCTTAAACATTATATTTTTACATTTAGATTGCTAATTCATGTGGAATTTTATTTCTACTCAGGGAGATAGACATAGGGGTCTTTCCATATTTTCACATAGGATAGTAGAAAATTTTAGGGTGTCAAATACAGGATGTTTTTCTCAATGATCAGAAACATTACTTTAGGAAATAATACTTTAATAATATTACCAACAGACAAATAAAAGTTACTAACAGACATATGAAAAGACAGAGGCTGAGTAATATGTTCTAGTGATTATGTCCTCACAGAGACACCAATTTGAACAGCTCGTGTCCCAAACTACCTTTGCTAGAACTAAAGAACCCAGCTGAGAGAGCACAGAGTTTTGTTGTAGTAGAAAAAAAGACCCATTAAAGAGAATGCAGGATTGAAAGAGCTTTCCATCTGCAACTCCAAGCAGGTAGCATCAAAAGAAATACCTCCTACCTGGAGGAAGGAAATGGAATTAAATATAGACCTTAGATTTGAAACCCAGCACCATATCCTCATGATAAAACACGGTGTCAGACAGAGCCCTATGACTCCAGTCACACCAGGAAGTGGGGCAGGAAAACAGGCACAAGACTGTCTTGGAACTCAGTGCTGGATGACTAAGCCTGACACAGGCAAGATCTTAATGGCTATGTTCCAGGATAGTGCCTAAGACAGAACCCTGGGACTCATTCAGAAGCAAGTAGAGACCCATGGCTCCAGTCAATCCAACTTGTATGTGGCCAGCATCACTTGTGGTTAGTGGCAGTGGTCTCTGGTGAGTCTTCCATAGTAGCAGGTAGCCTACTGCAGTGTGGGCTGTGGACTTCATGGGTTTGCTCACCCCATTGCACCTTTCCCCCAAACCCTAACTCTAACCCTAACTCATCTTCTTGTCTGGAGCCCAGAAGCTCAACAAGCCTTCCAAGTTCTCAAGGAAGCCTGAAAATGGCCCCTGAATTGAGACTTCCAACCCCAAACCAATATATCCTCTTCCTGACTGAGAGACAGGGAGTGGCTTTGGGGATTCTTACCCAGTCCTTGAGGCCTAGTTGTCAGCCAATAGCCTATTTAAGTAGGGAACTATACTCTATGGCCAGAGGATGGCCAGGTTGTCTAGGGGCTTTAACAGCAGCAGGCATATTAATTCCCAAGGCCAATAAGCTCACCTAGGGAAGGACTCTTATGAAAAAGTTCCCCCATGACATTGGGAGACTTGATTCTAAAATATCAGGATCTCTTATAAAAGGATCAGATATAAGCTCTGAGACCTGTCAAAGCGTTAATCCCATCACCATCCTGCCTGATCCTCAAGAGCTGGAGAAAGTGAACACAATTGTGCAAAGGTTCTGATTCACACCCAGTTTAGGACAAGACTATCTAACAAGCCTCTCAGTGACCCGGAATATGAGCTGTCCACCTATGGCATTTCCTTCATACAAAAGGACTTAAAAAGGTAGGATATACAGTGATTGGCCATATGTATATACTAGAGTAAGGTCCATTACCTCACAGTAAAGGCAGTCAAAAGACAGTCGATGGTTCTTACGTGAGCACTAACATTGACAAGAGATAAGACAGTAAGCATCTATACTGACTCTAAGTATGCATTTCATGTGGTACATGATTATGCCACTATCTGGAATGAACAGGATCTGCTAACCTCTAACAGATCTTCCATAAAATATGCCCCAGAGATTCTACAACTTATTGAGGCTTCCCACCTGCCTCAGGAAACGGCAGTTATTAACCTCCAGGGTATCAGGAAGTTAATGAACAATTGTTATGGACAAAAGAAAGGTTGAAGAGGAGGCAAAGGGAGTTGCTTCTGGGCAGCTAGTGCACCACCTCTTGCAGTCTGTGAGTCTACTGCCTACTAGCCTGCCTGTTTATTCTGATAAAGAAATTCTACATCCCAAGAGCCACTGATGAGCCATTAACTCTGAAGGATGGTGGGACACCCCCAACGGTCACCTCTTTCTACCAAGAGGCTTGGCATAGAAAATAATTAAGTTTACCCATGATACTTGTCACTTCGGACAGAAAAACACTCTTACTTTGGTTAGCAAGTCCTTCCTGGGGGAAGGACTGGATACAGTGACACAACAGACAGTTAAAATATAGAGTGTATCTGAGAGAAGTCCCAAAAATGCCCAATTATAAGAATATAATATTGAGGCAGTTATCCAGGGAAAGACTGGCAGATTAATTTCACCCACATGCCAGGAGGCTGACATAGCCAGTCCATCTTAGTCCTGGTTAACACCCACATAGGTTGGATAGAAGCATTTCCTGCCAAACTGAATAGACATAAGAAATAGTCAAGATCCTTGTCCATGATATTGTTTCAAGGTTTGGGGTGCCTCATACTCTCCAAAGTGACAATGAACCCACTTTCTGCTCAAAAATTATCCAGGGAGTCTCAAAAGCTTTGGACATTAGTTTCAGCTTCACTGTGCATGGTGGCCCCAAGCATTAAGACAGGTGAAATGGGCTAATGAGATACTCAATAGGCACTTGCTCAAAATGGAACAAAAATGTAAAGCCCATTGAAATGAGCTCCTGAGCTTTTGTGAACTGGTGGTGAGAAGCGCCCATCTGGGAGGCAAGTGCTGGCTCTCAGCAGGGGTTTGGAGTTGGAGTCATAGGGGCCAATAACTCAAAGCTCTGCAATTCAGAGATTGCTCCTGTGCCCAGGGCTTCAAGGATTCCTGCATCTGTTGAATACCCCAGGCTAAGTGGGGTACTGAGGTCTTCCATTACAGTTGTATTGGTGGGTTTGAGATGGACCAAGATGGCAGAGTGGGAAGCAGCAAAGAAAAAGCCTCTTGGAGGGTCTCCATCCAGATGCTGGAATATAGCAACTTGAGGAAGACAAGAAGGGAGGAAGTGGGTCCTCTGGACCCAAGAAGGACCTGAAACATGAATTGAAGCCCACGGGGAATGAAGAGAGACACTTCAACAAGGAAGAAGGAGGTACTCAGCGGCACCTTCTCCCTGACATGGGACTTAGTGCATGAGAGAAGTGATTCAAACCTGTAGACAACTGGTGACCCTGGAGGCCTGCACAGAGAGACATAGCAGCAGAGCAGATGTGAAGGACTGCACTGGCTGGCAGTGAATGTGGAGGGCTCAGTCCTCCCGTGGGAAAGAGCAACTGGCCTGGAGCCACCTTGGAGATGGGATGACTGAGATCAGAACTCAGAGCTGCAGATAGTTAGATCTAGTGGCTCCTAGCTGGGTTCAGGCCTACAGAAGGTGCAAAGACAACTGCAAGCCAAATGAGTCTGGTCTTGGCCAGAAAGTGCAAGCTCACTGAGATTATCCACTACCCTACTAAGAAGCTACTGCTGGCTTTCTGGAATTAATCAACACATATCTGGACTCTGTCCACAGGTTGTTGACCAGTGACAGCAGAGACAAACATGGACAAACTTGGAAGTGGACTTTTTTATTATTATTTTTTATTTAAGAGAAAATAAGACACAGAAAAGAAAAACAAAAAGAGAAAGAGACCAACGAACAACGACAACAAACCCAAAACAATAACAGTATAGGTTTACAAAACAGTATGATAGGAATTTAACAATGGTTATAATATTGCATATTGTTACCTTCAAAAGGGTTGCTTAGATTACCAGATATAGACATGTAAAACTGATCTAATCATATGAGTATTAACTGTTTTTTTCCAAGAACTAATACAATTAGTAGTACAGTCATCTTAGCTATCATATATATATATATATACAAATTTATGTCTTTTTACTTTTCCCTTCCTTCTTTCCTCCTTTCCCCTATCCCAGTTACTTTTCCACTACAAGTAGTTTCTTACCCTTACGCAATATTAATTATAGATTTTGGATCATATTTACTCTTTCAGTTTACACTAGGGAGACAATACCATATTTACACATGTGAGTTTGATTTATTTCATTTATGAGTATGATCTCAAGTCACGTCCACTTACTTACAAAAGCCTCTGCAATCTTTCTTTATAGCTGAGTAGTACTCCATTGTATAAAAAATACCATATCTTTTTTATCTGTTCTGCAGTTGAAGGGCACTTGGGTTGTTTCCAAGATTCGGCTATTACAAATTGTGCTGCTATAAACATGGGTGCACACATATCAATGTGGTATGATGTTTTCAGTTCTTCTGGGAAAATGGCCAGAAGTGAGAGAGCTGTGTCAAATAGAAGCTCTAATCCTGGCTTTTTAAGGAATCTCCACACTGATTTCCACAATGGTTGCACCAGCCTACACTCCCACCAACAGTGAAGAAGAGTTCCTTTTTCCAAATAGCCCCTCCAATGTTTGCTATTGGTTGATTTCTTGATCTTGGCCATTCTTTCTGGCCATTGAAGTTAAATGTTTTTTCATATATTTATTAGCCATATGTATTTCTTCATCTGAGAAGTGCATATTCATCTCAGATGCCCATATTTGGATTGGGTCTTTGAATTTTGGGGGCCTGATTTTTAAAAATTCTTTATATGTTCCAGATAGAAGTCCTTTGTCTGAGGGATAGTTGGCTAAGATATTTTCCCAATTCATGGGTTTTCTTTTCACTCTGTTGGAGATTTCTTTTGACATGCAAAAATTTTATACTAAGACATGATTCCAGTTGTTGATTCTGGGAAGTATTTCCAGTGCAGTTTGATTTTTGTTCATAAACTCTCTGCCTACCCCTATGTCATCAAGATTTCTACCTCCTTAGTCATCCAGGAGATTTAGTGTTTCTGGTTTAATATTTAGATCTTTGATGCATTTTGACTTTAGTTTAGTGCATGGTGATAGGCTTGGGTCTAATTTTAGTTTTCAGCATATGGAAAGCGAGTTTTTCTGGCACAACTTATTAAAGAGGCTATCTTTCTTCCAGTGAACATGTTTGGCCCCTATGTCGAAGATTAAATGGCTGAGTGTGTTTGTGATTGTGGCTGTATCTTCTAATCTATTCAACTGATCTTCAGGTCTGTTTTTATTCCAGTACCATGCTGATTTTATCACAGTAGCTTTGTAGTATAGTTTCAAGTCTGGGATTGTGATGCCTCCTGCCTTGCCTTTGTTGCCCAGAATTGCCTTTGCTATTCCAGGTCTCTTCTGGCTCCAGGAATGATTTCTCTAGATCTGTGAGGTATACAATTGATTGGAATTGCATTAAATCTGCATTTTGGGAGAATGGCCATTTTCATAATGTTTGTTCTTCCTATCCATGAATGGGGAATGTCTTTCCATTTTCTGACAACCTCTTAGATTTCTTTTTGCAGAGTAATGCAATTTTCACTGAATAGATCTTTTACTTCCTTTGTTAGATTGATTCCTAAGCATTTCTTTATTTTGGATGCTACAGTGAAGGGTGTGTTTTCCCTTATTTCTCTCCTGGTGAGTTTGTTGTTTATGTACAGGAATACTAATGATTTTTGAGTGCTGACCCTGTATCCAGCTACATTACTGAATTTGGTTATTACATCTAGAAGTCTCTGCTAGTTCCATTTGTTCACAAGTTTGACTCAGTTCTGTTACTTCTTTGCTGAGTTTTTGTTTGGTGATTGGTTTTTGTGACAATGGGGTGTTAAGGTCCCCCATTATAACTGTATTATTGCTTACTTGATTTTTCATGTCTATTAAGATTTGTCTTACATAGTTGGGGCTCCCATATTTGGTGCATATATATTTATGATTGTAATCTCTTCCTCCCCAAGTTTTCCCCTAACAAGTATGTAGTGACCTTCTTTATCTCTTTTGATCATTCTTGGTTTGAAGTTCACATTGTCCACAAACAGAATAGCTACTCCTGAGTTTTTCTGGGTTCCTGTCACATGGAGTATTGTTTTCCATCCTTTGACCTTTAGTCTATGAAT
>RJWT010024636.1:0-16404 GCA_004365215.1 Cuniculus paca | reverse complement strand
TATTAATTAGGATCCTAGTGAGTGCAAGTGACAGAAATCAAATTCAAAGTGCCTAACTGTGCATGTGTGCACACACACACAGGAGTCTGTTGGTTCAAATAAGTGAAAAGTTCTGTGGGTGCAGTTCTGTGACTACAGTTCAAAGAGTATCGTAAGTTTACAATTCTTGGTTCTGCTTCTTTGTTCCACGTTTACCTCTTTCTTAGGTAGGCTTTCTTCAGGTGATGGAAGATACAGATTTATTTTTCAATCCAAGCTGCAGGGATGGGAAACTCTTTCTCAGTATTTCAGATGGCTGACTGTCCCTGGCCAGACTGTGATGTCAGTTTCACCCATAGGTCTTGGATTTTGGGATTTGGAGAGGAATGTTTTTCTGGAAAAAATTAAGGATACTATTCCTAGAAGAAAGAGAATGGAGTTGGAAGGTCAAAATTAACTTATGCTACAACACATAGATACAACTTGGGACATTCAAAAGAGACTTAAATAATAAAAATCTAAGTCTTTATGTTTTTAGTATCAGGATTTCAGGTGTTCTTCATTTTCTTACATAGATTGAGACTTTAATCTAGTGTTTTTCTTTTGCTTGCAGTATGTCGTTTTACTTTGCTTTATTTTATTTTTCATTAATTTGTTTGGTTCACTTTACACATATTTCATGATCACATTTATCAGAGCGAGTCTGTGCCTGTACATGATATATCTTGATCTTTCTTTTTTTCCCAACCCCCTCACCTCCCTTGAACCCCTCTTTGCCTTCCAATTTACAAAAATTTTGTTTTTGCTTTCTTCCTTCTATTCCTTTTACTTTTCCCTTTCTTCCTTTAACCATCCCCCATCTCTTCTTTCCCTTCCCTTTTGAATATTTTCTTCCTATATCCCAGTATCTATTATACATTTTGGTCCTTATTTACACTTTCAGTTTTCACACCAGAGAAACAATGTGATATTTAAATGTGTGTGTGAATTATTTCACTAAAGAGTGTGAACTCTTTTTATTATCATTTTCCCCTCCCCTCTTCCCAAGTTCTCTTTTCTTTTAAATAATTCCTTCCTATTTTACAATAGCTTTTATACATTTTGGTCCTTATTTACACATTTGTTATCTCATACAAGAGAATAATGTGATATTTACACATATATGTCTGGTTTATTTCTCTTAAAAGTATGATCTTAAGGTGCATCCATTTACCTAGAAATGTATCACGTTTATCCTTCTTCATGGCAGAATAATACTCCATTGTATACAAAAAAACATGTCTTTTTATTTTCATTCCTTGGTTGATGGACATTTGTGTTGTTTCCAAGATTTCACTATTACAAACTGTGCTCCTATAATCATGGGTGTGTATGTATCAGTGTGGTATGATGCTTTTATTTCCCTTGGGAAAATACCCAGAAGGGGACTAGCTGGGTCAAGTGGGACCTTTAATCCTGGGTTTTTGAGGAATCTCCATATTGATTTCCCACAACTGCTGTATGAGTCTGCACTTTCACTAGAAGTGCAGAAGGGTTTCTTTTTTCCCACAGCCACTCCAGCATTTATTATAAGTTGATTTCTTGATAGTGGCCATTCTTTCTGGGGTGAGATGGAATCTCAGTGTTAATTTTCATCTCTTCAGTGACCATCAATGTTGAACATTTTTTCATATGTTTATTTCCTATTTGTATTTCTTCCTCTGAGAGGTGTGTATTCCTCTTAGATGCCCATTTTTGGATGGAGTCTTTAAATTTGGGGGTTCTGATTTGCTTCAATTCTTTGTATGTTCTAGATATTAGCCCTTTGTCCCAGGGACAACTGGTTAAAATTTTTTTCCACTCTGTGGGTTGTCATTTCACTCTATTGGTAATTTCTTTTGCTGTGAAAAAGCTTTTTAATAGGATAATATGCCAGTTGTTGATTCTTTGTAGTATGTCTCATGCAATTGGGTTTTTTAAAAATGAAATCTATGTGTACACCTATGTCTTCAAGAGTTCTACCTATTCTCTTCCAGCACATTTAGTGTTTCTGTTTTGATATTTAGATCTTTGAACCATTTCAATTTTCGTTTAGTGAATGGTGAGAGACGTGGGCATAGTTTTAGTGTCTGGCAAATGGATAGCCAGTTTTTCCAGCACAATATAGTAAAGAGGCTATCTTTCTTCCAGTGAATGTGCTTGGGCCCTTTGTCAAAGATAAGGAGGCTAAATGAGTTTGGTGTCATTTCTGCATCATCTAATCAGTTCTATTGATCCTCTGGTCTTTTTTTTTTTTTGTCAGTACAATGCTGTTTTTATCAGTAGCTTTGAGTCACCTATTGTGGTGTTTTCTGCTTTGCCTTTGTTGCCTCGGATTGTTTTTGCTATTCTAGGTCTCTTCTGGTTTCAAATGAATTTTAGGAATATTTTCTCTAGCTTTATGAGTAATGGTATTTTTATTGGGATTTCATTAAATCTGTATAATGATTTTTGGAGTATGGCCATTTTCATTGGTTGGTTCGTCCTGCCCAAGAGTAAGAGATATCTTTATATTTTCTGATATCCTCTTCCATCTCCTTTTTCAGAGCACTGTTGTTTTCACTGTAGACATTTTTACTTCCTTCGTTAGACTGATTCCTAAGTATTTAATTTTTTTTGATGCTATTGTGAAAAGTGTTGTTTGCTTAATTTCTCTCTCAGTGAGTTTGTTATTTGTGTACAAGGATGTTATCAATTTTTGAGTGTTGACTTTGTAACAAGCTACACTACTGAATTCAATTATTAACTCTAAAAGTGTTTTAGTGGAGTTTTGGGGATCTTCTGTGTACAGTATCATTTCATATGCAAATAATGATAATTTAACTTCTTTCTTTCCTAATTCCATTTATTTCTTTTTCTTGTCTAATTGCTCTGGCTAATGTTTCCAGAACTATATTGAATAGAAGTGGTGATAGTGGACATTCTTGTCTTGTTCCTGATTTTAGAGTGAAAGCTTTCACTTTTTGTCTTCTTTCATCTTTTCTTCCCTTGTTAACAGCATGTTTATTAAAATAGATGAATGGGTATTGATGCATTGCTATGGACTATAGTTTACATTAGGACTTATTATTTGTATTGTTCCTTTCTGGTCACTTTTAGCTGTTCTTTTTAGATTTTAATTAGCATGGATTAATTATGCATACTAATGAGGTTCAGTGTGATATTTTAGTTTATGTACACCCTGTGCACTGATCAAATCCAGCCTTCTTCCTTTGTCCTTCCACATCCCGTTCTTAACCAACACTATTCTACATTCAAGTCAAGATTTTTGTGACTTTCACATTTGAGAAAGAGAACTTGTAGTTCTTGTATTTCTGTGTCTGACTTGCTTTACTTAACACGATGTCCTGTATCTCCCTACACTTTGCTTCAAATGACAAGATTTTATTCTTCTGTATAGCAGAGTAATATTCCTGTGTGTGTTTAAACAATCCATTTATCTACTGATGCACACCTACTTTGATTCCATGTCTTAGTGACAGTGACTAGCACTGCAATAAACATGTGCATGCTAGTGTCTCTTTAGTATGTCAATCTTATTTCCTTTGAATGTACACATGGAAATAAAGTAACTGGGTCATATGTTAGATCTATTTTTAGTCTTTTCAGCAAACTTCATACCATTTTCCATAATGGTTGACTTTTGTTACTTATTATTTTTCTATAGTAGCCATTTCCACAAAAGGGAGATGGAATCTCATTGTAGTTTTGATTTGTATTTCCCTAATGAGTAATTGTATTGAACATTTTTTCATTTATTTATTGGCAGTTTATATTTCCACATTTGAAAAGTTTCTATTCAGTTCATTTGCCCATTTTTAAATGAGACTGTTTCTTTGTTGTTGAGTCTTTTGAATTTCTTATGTATTCTAAGTTTGAGGAATATGGTTATGATGTATTTTGATATGTTTTTCACATTTTTAGTGGGTTTATAATTTGCCTCGAATACAGAAGAATTTGTTCCATTATTTCTTGAGATATTGTTCTGACCCACCCTCTTTCAGTCTCCCATTCCAAGTACATTTAATTGCTGGATGCTGTCACACTACCTATTGTTCACCCATTCATATTTTTTACAGTGATTTTTTCTTTGTGTATCATTTTAAATGGTTTTTATTTTACTATGTTTTCAGATTTACTAGTATTTTTTTCTACATGACCCAAATCTATCCTCAATCCCAGTCAGTGTATTGTACACAGTCTAGTGTAGTTTTCATCTCTATCCATTTCACTTGACTCTTTTATCTTTCTTGTTGACCTCTCTGAGCACCCCTAGCATTGTCTGGAGTTCCCTTGTCTGAGCTGTGGCCTGGAAATTTCTCTAAGCAGTCAGGTTGTACAATCATACAATTTATCCTATTTATTTCTCAGGAATCTCTGTTTTTTAGTTCCTATTGTTGTCCAATGGTGAGTATCTTGAGAAAAAATTAAATAAAAAATTAAATAAATTTATCTGGGTGTAATGAGTCTCTTTTGGGATCTCTCCATAAATTTTTTGTTTTAGTGATAATTGGTGTAAATGTTTTGTATGTTGTCTTTTTGTTTTTTTTACTTATTTATTTTTTAAATTTTTTTATTTTAAAGAGAATAAAAACAAAACAAAACAGAGTAAAACACAACAAAGCAGATCAGAACAGAGCAATGTAAGCAATACAGATCTTCAAAACATAAGGACAGGAAATTAACAATGGCTACCCTAGTGTCTCTTGTTTTCTTCAAAATGGTTATTCATGCATTCACACACAACAAATTTAAGCAAAACAAAATAATATAAAACCAGCTAAATATGTTGTCTTTTTAAAAGTGCTTAAGCTTAGTTTTTTTCTTTTATGATTTTTTTTTGTCCACTGTATCTGTAATTGTCTCAAGCAATAATGGCAGTAACTTATCTTTGAAAGTTATGACTTTCTCTTTAGAGAAACTAGTAGTTGACACCATCTTTCTAATATATACATTAAATTAATCCGTGATTTTTTTTTTCTGAGTTATGATCTTGTCACGTAGTACAGCTGGCCTTGAACTTGCAACAATCTTCCTGCGGCAGGCCTCCTAAGTGCTGAGATTACAGCATGTGCCACCACTTCGGGATTAACCCAAGAGTTTTCTTTAACTACCACTTTGACTGTATCTCACAAGTGTAGGATATGTGATGCATTCATTATTTTTCAGGTATAAGTATTTCATCATTCCAATTAAGTCTTCTTTGACCCACAAACTATTTAAATGTGATTTCTGGTTTCTAGAAGCATTTTTATATTTTTGAAGCCTTTTATTTCTAATGGTAATAAAATTAGAATGTGATCAAACTGTTTTTAAAGCTCTCTCTGTGGCTTAATACATGACTGACTTTTATAGCTCTTCCACATACACTTGATATAACTGGATATTCTTTGATAGTTTTTATTCTCTCATCATGCTAGCTTAATTTTTGTTGTGCATTATATTCTGTGTATTGTTGGGTGTTAGGGAGAGTTTTTATACCCCTCCAAAATTAATATGTTGAAATTCCAATCCTGATGTGCTAGTATTTAGAAGTGTGGCTTTGGAGGTGCTAGGTTATGGAGATAAAGCCCTCATGAATGGAATTAGTGTCTTTAGATGAAAAGGCTACAGAGCCAGCTAGATCTCTTTCTGCCACTTGAAAATACAACAGGTAATAAGCAATCTACACCCCAGAAAAGAGCTTTGACAGAACATTATCATGCTGGCACTCAGATCTCAGAATTAAGGCTTCCACAAGTACTCACGTTGGCACCACATATACTGAAAAAGCTTCCACAAGTGTGAGAAAAATTTCTGTTGGTTATAAGTTACCCAGTGTATGGTACTTTGTTGTGTAGCATGAATCAAGACAGAGATTAGTACAGAGAAGAGGATAGTGCTTTAGTAAATACTTAAAAACATGAAAGCAGTTCAGAACTGAAGAATGCAGAGAGGCTAAAAGAGTTTTAAAGTGTATGCAAGAGGACACCAAGATTGTCATAAATTTTTAAAAAGCATTCTTGTAAGGTATCAGGAAGAAATGAAGACAGTGTCCATCTTCTTAGAGAATATATAAATGATCATGTAGGAATGTTGGCAGAAATATGGACAGTGGAGTCCACTGAGGTGAGGTCTCAGATGATATGAAGAAGATATTTTTTACACCCAGGAAAAAAGTAATCCTTGTTATGAAGTGACAAAGGATTTGGTTTAAGCGTGCCCATATTCTTGTGTTTTGTGTAGGGTAAAACTCATGAGCAATGAAATGAAATACTTAGCTGAGGACATTTATAAGCAAAGTTTTGAAGGAGTGGCTTGGTTCCTCTTGATTTCTTAGAGTAAAATGTAAGTTACTGATTTAAAGATGGTGTTATTAAGTAAACAGAAACTAAAACTTAAAGATTTGGAAAAATGTTAGCTTATTCATGTTGTTAAAGCTGAAAAAGTGAGTTTACAAGAGAACTCTAAAAATTTGGCCAAATGATGCTGTGATAAAGAGATTAGTATTCATATGAATTATAGGCAGTTATCTATTTGAACGGAGGGGCAGGAAGATGAGAAGGAACTGAGGTTCCTTAGAAGGAACTGAGGAAGGTTCTTAGCCTTCTAAATTTTGAAAAATAGGAGTGTATTGCCATTTAGCTGTTTATATGTAACTTTTATTCAGGACAAGGGAAGACTGATGTTGAACGCAACTCAGAGATCATCAGAGCTGCTTTTTGGTTTTAAAGGGAAGGGCCATTGCTTTGCTTTCAACAGACTTGAGGGCTACTACCCAGAACTTTCCAGGAAAGTGTACCAGACAGAGTCCTGGGGTGCAGCCTGTGCCTGACAGGGCCATAGGGAAGGAATGCTCACCGCCATTGGTCCAGGAAATGGGACTTTTGCTAGTATGATTCTGGAAAGTACAGCAGCTACACTGCTGAGTCTGAAAGACAGAGAATCTAACTAAAGTTAATTGATCTTCAGTCCTGAGATCTCATGGATTTCCCTTGCTAGATTTTTTAGTTGCTGGGAACCTGTCACTCCTTTCTTTTTTTCTATTTCTTCCATTCGGAATGAACGTATCTATCCTATGCTTGTCCACACAGAAATTTGGAAATTAATACTTGTTCAATTTTATAGGTTCACACATGGAGAAGAATTTTACTTCAGGATGAATAGTACCTCAGGTTTCACCCTTACCTGATTTAGATAAGACTTTGGATTGTAGACTTTAGAGCTGATGTTGGAACAAGTTAATATTTGGGGGCTATTGTAAAGAAATAAATGCATTTTGCATGAAAAAGGACACAAATTTTGAAGGGATGGGGTCAGAATATTGGTGCCCATACCCTCCAGATTTTTGTGTTGAAACCCTAATCCCAGTGTGATGGTAATGGCAGATGGGTCTTAATGAGATTAGAACCTTTATAAAAAGGGCCCAGATAACTGGTTAACTTCTTTTGTGTGAAGATAAAACAAAAAATTGGCAATGTGAAGGGACCTCACTTGAACCTGACTGTGCTGGTACCCTGATTATAGACTTCAAGCCCTTAGAACTGTAAGAAATAAATTTCTATGGTTTAGAAGCCTCCTTATCTATTGCACTTAGTTAGAACAGCCTGAACTGACAAACTGCATGGGTTAGCGCATTGTTAGCAGGATATTTCTGTCCATGGTGAGTGCTGTAATTCCAAGCTTTTTGGATTATGGAAGTGTCTTTATAAGTAATTTTGCACTTTTTATCAAGTATCCCACATTACACTGGTTTTAGTCATTTTTCTTATGAATTTATTTGTTTCAAACGCTGTACCTTTGCCAATATTTTATCTCTATGAGAGGCAAAGTGTTGATTTTTTTCTCATAGAGCTTTTTTTCCCCCACTCATAATTTCAAGATATAGCAAGTTTTCTTGTTTCTTGTTCAGGGCCAGACAGTTTGATGAAATATTATTAGTCTCTTTATTAGAAGAGGAGATGCTTGTATCAAGGAGTAGCATCTTGGTCTGAAAACCAGTTTTTTGGTTTATAATAAGCTAGATACCAGCCTAAGGGACCTACAAACAAAGTGGCTGAACTAAGGCCAACTATCTTTCCAGTTTTAACAGCATTGTATATTTATAGCAGGAAGAGTTTCATATGGCTTCACATTTCTATACAGTAGGGATCAAAGTCTAATTTCCATAGCTGTTTATAGGTTACCCAAGATTAGTCATTTGGGAAATATTAGAGATTAAGACCTGTATTGGAGCTGATTCTTTCTTCATGTTTTCCCATTTTATTATCTGGCATTTGTGATGGTTAATTTCATATATCAACTTGACTGGCCCCACAGTGCCCAGATGTTGGTTCAAACCTTATTCTCTGTGTGTCTGCAAAGATGTTTCTGAATTCAAAGCAGTAGACTTGGTGAAGCAGATGACCCTCCCCAATATAGGTGGGTCTTGTGCAATCAACTGAAGCTGAATAGAACAGAAGGACCAAATAAGAGGGAGGTTTACCTGCCTGATTTCTTGAGCTAAGACACAAGTCTTTTCTTGGCCTCAGACTGGACCTTATACCATTGAGTGCTCTCTATCTGAAACTAATCACTGGTTCTCCTTGGTCTCCAAATCTTGGGACTGCTCAGCTTCTGTGATTGCATAACATCATTCCTTATAATAAATTTTTATATACATATGCATTCAGTCTTTCATAGCCATGAGGGCTGCATATAAGGACTTGGAAAAATGTGAAAATATTTAAAACAAAGCTTTAGAAAGTTCCAAAAAGAAAAACATGAATTTGCCACATGTCAACACTATATGGAATCCACGCAAATGAAATGGCTTGTGATCACACAGTGCAGTAGCCTCCCACCACTGCATATGTCTCCAGGCTCTTTCCAGTCCTCACTGTTTTATTGTTTCTCTTCCATCTCATTTGTGTAGTATGTAGACAGGCCTACCATGGTTATTTAGTCTGAACATGTACAAACATTGCTCTTGTCATTATTTCCTAAGCAGTACAGTATAACAATTATTTTTAAAGTACTTATACTGCTTTAAGTGATCAAGAAATAATTTAAAGTACATGGGAGGATGTGTGTACATAAAAATACTATGTAATTTTATGCTAGAGACTTGAGTATCCATGAATTTTGGTGTTCCAAGGGGTCCTGAGACCAATCCCCTATAGATACCTATAGATGACTGTTTCTAATTGTTTAGTTTCTATGGAGAAACCTGATTAATACAATATTGTGCTAATTTTTAAAATTCCTTTTTATTTTTTTGAGCGGGATTTATTTATTGAGAGAAGGAAAGCTTCTATCTGAGAGAGACAGAAGGGGTCCTGAGTGGGTTGCCAAAGACTCTGGCTTTTCTAGGGACTTTTATAGAGTAAAATCATGCGGTGAGATGGGTCCAAGATGGGGAAAACCGGGGAACTCGCAAGGCAGACGGGCATCTGGTGGGACAGAGCTATGGTCAACCAATAAGGTTAATTGTTCAGGTAAAACTGACCAAATCAGGCACAAATGAGGAAGCCAGTCATGTAGCTAGCAAGAGCATTCTTACAGAGCAGTGACTCTTCCTGTAGGGGGTTGGGATGGTGGCTACTGGCTTCCTCAAGGTGATCCATACCTATTTAAATATCAATCCCTGTTGTCTATACTTAGGGCGAGGTTGCATTGGTTTTGCTTTTTGTCTTGAGATCTGGCCCACAGTGGGAGGTGTTTGTCTCCTCCAAGGTCACATGATATCTGGTCTTCTTCATTGGCTCCTCCGAGGGCCCAGCCCTGTCTGATTGCCCACAATATTTCTATCTAACTCAGCTGCCTATAACATTCCCCCCTCTGAAGAAGTAACCCGAACTGCCTTGAGGGAGTATGGGCGATGACCGATCTGGCTTCTTCAGGTTGAAGGAAGTTGTAGTTGTTGAATGGCAGTCAGAGATACTCTTCAGAGGTTCTAACTAATGACCCTCAGTAGATACCAGGCATTTTCATCTTGGGTAGGTGTATAGCTTTAAGTCTGCAGAAGACAAAGCCAAAGAAACAATTAAGTATGCATGGGTCAAATAATAGAATAAACAGGATTGTTATGAGTATAGTGAACAAAGACTTTTACTAAGAGGAGCTGGAATTCCTATAAGCAGGATAAGAATAAGGTCTGGGAAATTTTAGAATTTGACATGTCATTGATTTGTCATCCAATATCCTGAACAGTTATTGAGATATTAACAGAAGGATCAGGAATGTACACACATTTTAGCTTTTATAATTGCATAAGTACCTCCTGTGCTGTTAGAATGTCTAATGTCATTCGATTTTGGAGAATTGCCTGTCTCATTAACTTTACTTTTTTATTTAGGAAAGAGACTAGCTATGGTGTCATTTAAAGCCCACTAAGTATAGCTAGTTAAGGCCTTAATATATGTCATATAACTTCTTTTCTGGAGAAGATCTGGTGGATCCCAGTAAAAGGAATCTAAAAGAAATCTAGCATACTCATTATTGTTTTATCTGTATGATGCCTTGGGATTTGGCACCTTCTTAGGTAACAGCAAACTTTAATCAAAACATGTATAATCAAAGTAAGTATACAAAGGCATGTATAATTAAAGCATAAGCAGTAGGGCTGATAGTTAAGAAACTGTTTCTAAGTTATAGCAATTGTAACCCATTGGCTCTTAGGTTCTCTTATTGATGGAATCTGACATTTTGTCATAAATCCCTCTAGTTTTAGTTATAATTATCTCTAAATTTTTGATAATGTAGGAGAACTTGATTAATACATCATTTTGACAAATAAAAAACTAAGTTTCTATATATGAACAACAATATGTACTGTATTTGTAAAAACCAATCTCAGCATCATTTTGATCAACTGACAACTTCGAGATATATATGTATTACAGCATTTAGACATGATAAAATCTCTCCAGAATTGGAGTCAGGCTTTTAGGCATAACTAAAAGAAATGAATGAAAAAAAAAAAAAGAAATGACTGAAGAGAAAGGTACTACAATTACAGTTTAAGCAACTTACATTTTGGTGACTGCTTATTGAGGTACAATGCCTGAAAGGAAGACCAGAGTTGAGAAGGACAAAGAGATACTTGCCAATGCCCAGCAATCTGCTGGTATTTAACCTCTTGTCATGATTACTCAGGGCTCCTCTGCAGAGATGACAAGCAGAGATGACAGTGTGGCCAGAGGGAGGAGATAAGTGCCCTGAGGTCCTTCAGTCCTACTGGACCAGCTGATAGGATGGGTCTGAACTCTGAGGCTTTGGCCTCAGAGGGCAGTCCGGCCTCCTGTGGTCACCTTGGCAGTCAGGGCACGGCCTCAGGGGCTTTCTATGGCAGTCGCTCTTTGTGTGACCTGGCTTGTGGCAGGGATAGGTAGGTGTAGTCTTCATCCAGTTCTTCTTGGAGGCCTGAGAATCAGACTTAAGGTCTGCGTTTTTTAAAACCACAAAAAGGCAGCCATTTTTGGTATCTTTGTTTTCTCTCTTTGCCGTTCTCAAAATTCCTTTGTTTGAAGCATTTCATTTATTCCTAATACTTTATTAGACTCTAAAGGAATAGTGTAGGTGAATGAATAAAGAATGCCAAGTTGTTAGAAAAATCACAGTTACATAAACCTATTTAGAAAATGTAAATAAGAAAAGCAATACAAGATAAACTCTGCATGATAGTTTCAGAAAATGGATGGAACAAAGAACAGGGCTATACCCTGGGCAATATTTTTTAATTCAGTGGTGATGAGCTTCTTTGAGTAGCTGAATGCCTGAAAATTGAGGTGCTTTTTGTGATACTCCATGACATTTTAATATCTTTATTTTCATCATGAGTCAGGAACAATTTTTCTTTTTTTTTTTTTGTGGCACCGGGGATTGAACTCCTGACCTCGTGCTTGCCAGGCAGGCACTTAGGCCATTGAGTTAAATCCCCAGTCCTTGTCTTTTTTGAGACAGGGTCTCACTATGCCGTTCAGGCTGGCCTTGAGCTCACTTTGTAGCCCAGGCTGGTCTCAAACTCACAACCTCCTGAGTGCTGGGATTACAGGTGTGAGCCACCACGCCCAGCGAGTCAGGAACAATTTTATCAGTAAAAATATGACTAAATTATGGGAGACATATAGCAATCATATCTAAGATTATGCATGACTATGACTATACAACTTGAGGAAAGAAGTATGACTCGCTATTTCCAAGTTTCCATCTTAATATTCATTTGCTTAATTACCTGCTTACAACCTGTATCATGATAGGCATCCAAGTCAGATGTTTATGGGAAAAACCAAACATTTAGAAAAACTTTTGTATTAGTGTTTACAAAATGAGAAAATTTATTCATGATCAGATTTTATTAGAGGCATTCTTTGAGGGCTGCATTTCTGATATATACACAACACTCTTGAATGTCTTATGTATGGTTGGTAACTTGTTTTGGAATATAACTTTTAGTTTTTTTCTCTACAAAAAGTTGCTACTTAAGGAAGTATTTTCAGTGTACTTCTTTCCAAATTGTGATGTTTTGGATATATTTCCTGTAGATTTGATGTTGAGAAGACTTTGAAACTATTTCATCATAGTTACTTATCTCTGTAGCCTGGCTTGGTTGTGTTGTCAGATGAAACAATCACTCTGGAAATTGCCTTGAAGATGGTTTGCAACATGAATGGGGTGGGGGAGTGAGTGAACTGTGCAGCTAGAAATTCAGAAATCCACAACACCTGCAAACTGTTACGAGCTGTTCATTATCTTACTTGGCCTTGCTTGCACATCTCAGGCCTCTTGTTTTAGTATCCATGGCAATAGGATTTAAAAAATCTTCCTAATCAGAGCATTTGTAATTTAAAATGTTTTCTTGCATTTGTTTATAAGAATTCTTTAGAGTGATAGAAGTATTGGGGTTGGGGGAAAGAAATACAGAATAATTTTGTGGTTTTGTGTTTTTCTCTACATGTACAGAAATTTAATTATCAGGTCACATCAGTTTTCAGCAGAGTAAATTACAGTTGTGGCCATTAATTTATATGTAAATGCCACCATGGAAGTAAAACAACACAACACTTGAGTCCTATCAAAAAATTCCCTTATAGAAAGAATACAAATTAGGAAGCAGAGTTTAAAAGATTCAGGGAGGTTGGCATTTTATCCTTTGCTGTTGTCCAGGTGAGTCCTATTGAGGTGATGAGACAGCCTAGCATAAGTGTCCAAGCAAATGTTTAGGAAGCATCAATAATTTAGTGAATCCTTGAGGTAAGGACAGCTAGTCAGCATAAGTGCAGATACAAGTCTGTTTTGAATACCACCAGTGGTTTAGGTTTTTAAAATCCCCAGAGCAAGATCCAACCATTATATTCCTTAATATTTTGGTGCAGCCTCCTCACTTATGTTGGATGGGTATGACGTTCTGGCAAAGAGATACAGCTGAAAAGGCTACAGGATCCCCAGATATAGGTTGGCGCTTTTAGGCAAATGATCTCCAATACAAATTCCTGTCCAGAGATTCAAGGACAACTTGAGCCTGATCTAGGCCTTTTTTTTCTCCCTGTGGGCTGTATATGGCTGCAGGAGGCCCAGGTGCATCTGCAGTCAGGGTTACTTTGGTTTCACGTGAGTTAGTGCCATTAGAACAGGGAATAGAGTCCAATAACTAGAGACAGGAGGTTTGGGTCAGATGAGGGCCAAACTGTGGATGGAGTTTCAAGGCTTATCTAGGAACTCAGAATAGAAACCCAAAAGCCAGAAGAAATACTTCCAGTGGAGATTAATCTGGTAGATACTCAGGTCCTCAGACTTTTCTCCTAACTGTAGTGCAAAAAGACAAGTTCTAGACCTCATTTGCTTATGGATTTGAACTTTCTTAACTACACAGAAAATGTTCCAGGTTGGGAATATTTGGACAATTAGAGTGTATCACCTATATCTTGTGGTGGGTGAGGGGTAAACCTGCTTTGGGAGATAATTTTACTTCAGTGTACTTTTAAATATCATCATTGAGGCACAATTGAAATGTGATAATCTCCACAAATGTAATGTGTACAATTTCATGAGTTTTGATGTACTGTTCCTGAGAAACAATTGCCACAATCAAGAAAATACACATTTAGAACAAAGTTAGGGAATGCAGCTCTGGCAGTGGTCAAGGTAGTGAGTGGAACAGCATGATCCCTCCTGCCCTGTGACCAGTAGTTTAAGAGAGGGACACTGATATGTGAGATTTAAGCAGCCTTGTGCTATGGTACAGGAATGAGTGGGAAGTTGGCACTCACTCTGCCCATTGGACAGGTGGTTGAATTGTGACCTTGGGCTGTCTCTGTGGAAGTAGCAGGAGCAGAAAGTCAGCCCACTGTACCTGACTCCACTCCACCCTGTGACAAGCAATGCCAGAGGATAGAAACATGCCAGTGGAAGTGAAACAGGGGAGGCTGTGCAAGGACTGGGAGAAGTCAATTGTACATAGGACTGGGAGCAGCCTTGAGTTGTCTTTATCTGAGGGTGCCACACCAACTGGGAGAGCCATGCAGAGACACACAGGTAAGGAGTGAGTAGGCTGCTGAGGGACATACAGAGGGTTACTGGCTGAAGACTGGCCCCAGCCCTAACATCTGGAGGCCAAGATCAGCTCCTTATCCAGCATTAATCCTACTGCAGGATTGGTGGGGTTGCCCAGCACAGACCTAGGCTCTGACTTAGGCACTACCAAAGAAATGTGGACACCAGAGGAGCTTTATTATTATTATTTTATTTTTCTTTGTTTCATTTTCCTGTCAGGATTTCCTTTTTTTATCGTTTGTTTTGCTCCTTTTTGCTCTATCTTCTCTTAACTTTCTTGATTTTTTGATATTTTCAAATGAGCAACCACTATCTCGTCTTTCTGGTTCATGTTAATATTCTTCTGCTTTTATGTTCTTTCTCTCCTATACTCTTTTCTGGTTTCCCAAAGCTTGGGTGTTCATCTTTTGTCCTTCAACTTTGCTTCTACTATATTTCTCTTCATTTATCTCTCTGCTTTGTCCTCCATCCCTCTTAAATACCCCCCCCCACAGGATAAAATCATTAAACTAAGGGGAAACTCATAGCATACAAGTCCCTAGTTTATGATGAACTTTGTTATAAAACTGTAGATCTTGCTCCTATGGGTAGAAGTACCAAATTAATAGTTACTACAGCTTGCTAGGCTGTGCTTGATGCAATTGTTGTTGCTAATTGTACTACTTTAGCCAGGATGTCGTGCATGTCAATTTACAAATATCAACATAGAAAAGATAGTAAAATAGAAAATGATAGATGAAGAAGGAAAATGCAACTCTAGACCTAAAGCCCACCCAGAACAAGTCTGGGGGACAGTGAGATAGAAGATATCAGAAGTCACCCATCTAAGCGTGCTGAAATGATAGCAGCAGAAGAACAAAATGGATGAATGAGGCTATAGAGAAAATAAGATCAGAAATAATCTCTCAGATAAAAAAGATAATGATCAAAATGAATGACTTGCCCAGTGAGTCTAGAGTAGACACAGAGTAAAAAAAAAAAATAAAAGAGTTTAGGAAGATAATGGAAACCATGAATAACCAACATAGGAAAGAAATGGAATCCTTGAAACAGAGTGAAACAGATATCAAGAAATTAAAAATTCCATCAAAATATATGCACTTGATTGACCCAAGGTGAGGACAGAATATCAGAACTGGAAGACATGATTGCTATTAGTGACCAAAAAAGAAACACTTTTTAAAAATGGCAGAGGACCATGAAAAATCAATCCAACAACTGCAAGATGATGCAAAGAAGAACAACATATGACTGATCAGAGTCAGTGAGAAACCAGGAGACAGTGTAAATGATTGCCGTAATAAACATGCTTGTAGAAGTAATGGCAGAAAGCTTCCCAAACATAGAAAAAGAAATTGACATACAAATGAGTGAGGCATGTAGAACTCCAATAGTCATAACAAAAACAAATCTGCACTAAGGAATACAATAATCAAGATTCTAGAAACTCAGCACAAGGGTAGAATACTAAGAAGGCTTAGAGAAAAGAAAAAAAAATCACCTATAAAGGAAAACTCATTAGAGTCATAGCAGACGTCTCAACACAAATCCTCAAATCAAGGAGAGTTTGCAATGAAATATTTAAAGTCCTGAAAGAAAACAAACTCCAACCCAGACTGATGTACCCTGCAAAACTATCTTTCAGAATTAATGGAGAAACAAGATACTTCCATGACAAAGAACAATTGAATGAACTCATGACTGCCAAACCAATCCTACAAAGAATACTGAAGGACATTTTAGAGACAGACAAAAAATACCACAGTTCCAGGAACAGCAGCAGAGGGAGAATCACTGAGCAGGGCAGACCATTGAATGGAGGGGAAAAGTAGACAGCCAACAGCAGGAAAATAGCATGGCAGAGATGAAACATAACCTCGAGACTCTTGTAGGTAA
>RJWT010024635.1:0-16408 GCA_004365215.1 Cuniculus paca | reverse complement strand
CTTCTTCTTTAATATTACTTTATTTATTTAAATGGATCCTCCTTTTACTATTTCTCTTCCTTTTTTTCTCATCTTTTCTATTTAAACTTATTCCTTTAGTGTATTGTCTTATCCACTAATTGAATTTCAACTTCCAATTATTTATTCTCTTCCTAAGTGGTCTTCTCTATTATGGTTATCTAATACCACTAATTTATTTCCCTTAGTGCCTTAAGAGGATTATTTATATCAGTCTTACTACCTTCACATCTTGCATTACTTTATTTTTCATGACCTATTTATTTTCTCTTTTTCTTTATACTTTCATACCAGTACCATTTACCCTTGTAAATTTGTAAGCAGTTAACTATATTTCACTATGGCTAAAATCTGTTTTATAGTTAAAAGGTATAAAATTGCTCTATTGAGTCAATATATACTGTATATAATATGCCTATTTGTCTTAGATTTTGTTATATAAGTACAAATTCTGTATCTATCTTTAAAGATGGAAAAGTATTAGTGATCATACTTTGTCATTTTAAGGTTATGTTTAATGTTATTGCTGATTGTGCTACTGTAGCCAAGGTGGCATACCTGTGATCAACTGAGCTTCTTCGTATGCTAATACCTAGATATTTCCAAACACAAGGCATCACACTTTGATCATGTCTATTCTACCTTCTTCTGTCTCTCAATAGTGTTGGTAGTGAAAGAGCCATCTCATAGGCTTCATGTTAACTGCTTTCTTTAGGAATAGTCTGTGGAATAAGATAGCCGAACATTCTTCCTACTGTGGCTCACTCGGTATTTGTTGGCATTATTTCATACTTTGCAGGCTGTTGACTGAAACCCTTCATTCTTTGCATGCTGTTGATCAGAGGATATGCTTAGTTCCATGGTAGGTGGCTTCTCTATCAGAGCAAGCATGTGAGGAAAGCCACAGAAAGAATACCAAAAGATCAGTCAAAGTTTTCCTAATTAAATATCAGAAATGACAGCCCATCACTTTTACTGTAGTCTGTTTAGTTGAAGTCACTCAATCCAGCTCACATTCAAGAGTAGGACTCCACAATATGTAAATACCAGGAGGCAGTGGTCACTGAGACCCTTTCTGTGGCCACATGAGGCATCTATCTACTCAGCACTAGTAACAACCTGGTGTTATCTGATTACTTTTATTATTTGTCTCTTTGCTTTTATTCCTCATTAAAAAGTAATTTTAGCTGTTACAAACTGTGCTGCTATAAACATGGGTGTGCATATATCGCTGTGGCATGATGTTTTTAATTCTACCAGGAAGATACCCAGAAGGGAAATAGCTGGTTCAAATGACATTTTTAATCCTAGTTTTTTGAGGAATCTCCATATGAATTTTCACAGTAGTTGCACCAGTCTATACTACCACCAACAAAATGCCTATCAACCAAGGGATGGATAAAGGAGTTGTGCTTTTTTTTATGTACTGGCCATAAACAAAGATAAATTTGAGGCATTTCTAGTAAATGAATGCAACTTGAAACCATGCTCTTAAGTGAAATGAATCGGACTCATGTGTAAACATTGCATTGTTCGCCTGGTATAAGAAACTGAAGCGTAAATAAGGACAAAAATGTACAACAGATATTGTGAAATAGGAAGAAATTGTTCAGAAGGAAAGAAGCCCTAGGGTGGAGGAAAATGTGAAGGAAGAAAGGGAAAAGGGAAAAAGAGAAAAAAAACTTTTTTAAAAACCCTGATAAAATGGAAACAAGACTTTGCAAATAGGAAGCAGAAGATGGGTTGAAGGGAGGAGAGGGGCTTGGGAAAAACAGATAAATCAAAATATATCATGTACAGATAAAAATGCTCTATGATGAATATGATTATTATGTATATCTAAAATGTACCAATAAACTTAATTATTAAAAAAATAATTCCAGGCTTACAGAAAATCTTCCCAAATACAAAATATTCACTTATATACCTCACCATTTTTACTAATTTTGACAATTTATATCACTATAATACAACTATCACAAATAGAAAATTAACATTGGCACGATATCACAAGTCAAATAACGTCCCAACTCATATATCATTAATTTTAAATATAGTATCTTTTATATGTCACAGTTTTCAGTCAAAGATTATGCATTTTATTCAAAATTACTATTCTGTTAGTCTCTAACATTTCCACAATATTTCCTCAATGTTTTATGGAATGATAGTTCTGAAGAGTACAGACTAGTTATAGAAGAAGTCTCTTTTTGTACTGGGAATCCAACTCAGGACCTCGTTCTTGCCAGGCAGGTGCTGTGCCGCTGACCTATAGCCCAAGCTTGATTTGGGTTTTTCTGTTTGCTGGTTTAATAAATTCTTCAGTTTTGGAAAAACATAACACAATTATTGTTCTAGGTTCTTCTAAGTAGATATATCAAAGGTTTTACATATAAAAATTCATAAATTTTTCATTTAAGAACAATACTGCACTGAATATTTTTATTGATATGTATTTTTTAACTTTGGGTGTATATCTTCAGAATAGATTCTTTCTTTCTTTCTTTCTTTTTTTCTTTCTTTTTTTATTTGTACTGGGAATCAAACTCAGGACCTCGCCACTTGCTAGGTAGGCACCGTGCTGCTGTGATAAATTTCTGGCCCCATAATAGATTCTTAAAACTAGTATTTCTATGCTGATAAATCTCATGTAATTTTATCAGGTATTGTTAAATTTCTTTCCAGAAGGACTATGCCAATCTGCATTCACGCCATTAATGAAAAGTGTGTGTTATGTCATGTATTTTACACTCTGAGAAGTCGTATCTCAGTATTATTTTCATTTAAATAATAGTAACCCTGACTTTTGTCTTTTTTGCAGCAATTTTGTCTCTTTGGTGAATTATGTCTTTGTGTATTTTTCCTGTTTTCCTATGTGACCTTTGTTACTGTCTTAGTTACTTTTTTTGTTGCTGAGACAAAATACCAAACACCCAAAGTTCAAGTGGGAAAGGTTTATTTAGCTCACAGTTTGTAGTAGTTTCAGCTCCAAAGCAGGGTGGAACATGGCAGAGAGGCAACTATCCATGGCAGCAGAAGACAGAAAAACAACAGAGAGGAAAGGAGGAGGGGACAATCCTTTCTGTCCCTTATATTTGTATGCTGGGTACCCACCATAGGGCAGGTATAGCACTTACACCCTTAATCCCAGCATTGGACCATGAATCAATCACAAACTCTAGATTCAATCACTCACCCCTATAACTGCATGAGGATTTGGGGGAACATCTAGACACAAACCACAACAGTTATTTTGTCTCACAAGTTTTTTCTTTTGTAATATTTAATAGAACCACACAACATAACCTTTGTGCATATTCATGCAGTAACATACAATGTTTAATACATTTGTATATTGAATAATGTTTAAGTCAGTTTAAACACATTCATACCTTCAAATATTTATCATTTTTGTAGCAAAAACATTCAAAATACTTTCTTCTGAGCTATTTAAAATTTACTATCATCTATGGTCACCATACTGTGCAATAGTAACCCATAGCATCTTGCCCCTGACTATAACTAAGAACCCACTGATAAACTATTCCCCAACCCCACCCAAATTCTTACAATTCCCAGCCACCAAAAGCCAGGATTGTATTTTCAACTTCTAAGAGATCAAATGTTTTAGGTTCCATATGTGTCAGATCACTTTTCTGTGACTGGCTTATTTTACTTAACCTAATGATCTCTAGTTCCATCCATGTTGTTACGAATGACAAAATTTCCTTCCAAAGTTTTGAGCATTCCTTCTCAGATTGAATTCTATTCCATTGTATTATCTTATTTAGCCCTTACAACTAGCAGAAGTAGGTGCATTTTTGTCTCTGTAATCAGAGAAACAAATACCCAGAGAGCTGGATTCACTTGCCTGAAGTCACACAGCAAGTCTACTGTAGTATAAATGCCTTTCTATCTTCTCCAGAGAATTTTTTGGGGCTCAGGATAAAAAGCACCCCACATAAAGCAGCTCTGTTCCACAGCCATTCCCAGCATCCCCCCACCAGGGAATGTGTGTGCATAAGGCTCAAAGAGGGGGGCAGGTGGCACCTGGGTGATAATGGGCTATGCCAGGGACTTGGCCAAAAGCTCAGCCTGCTGACGGCTGAGGTACAACCGGAGTAAAGAAGAGCTGGAAGTAAGGATGTACATTTTTTCCCTAGCACAAAAAGATGTGACCTTCCTCCTCCCCAAATGAGTACCTATGCTCTTGGTACTTTAAACAATTTATTCTTCTTCCTTTCTGAATTTGGAGATTGACTAACCAGTTTTGAGTAGTAGCATTGATTTCCTCTGCAAATTCCAATCTTCCACAGGCCTATCCATGTTAGATACTGAACTGTAGATGTTATAAGTTACAATTCTCTTATTTGTATTTATTTTACACTTCCAACTCTCTCTGGAAATTACTATATTTCCACATATTACATCTGAATTATCCTTTAACGTATTGATAATAGTTGCTATAAGATATGACTATCTTCTAACTCCAATACCTATAATATCAGTGAGTTTGCCTAAAATTTTAACTCTAGGACATCAGATTCTGATTTTTCACAGGTCTCATAATAGTTTATATAGCACTGCATTAACTACAGAGAAGATTGAAACCTAATTATATATAATGTCATTCAGAGAAAGTTCAGGCCATTTCAATATTCATTTTGGAGGACAAAGCCTGATCATTCACCTTCTTCATAAGGTGGCGTCCAGCTGAGGTTCTGCCTCAGTCTCAGATTCAATCTCTGTGATTCCTTGAACTCACACTTCCAGCACTGCCTATATTTCTTCATTTTTCATTTTCTTCTAAAATTCACTTCCAAATCTACTCAAGTTTCCATCTTGAAACTGTGAGTTTGAAATCATGGCATACAGAGCCAATACCACCCAGAAACCATTTGACAACAGAACTAGGGAAGAAAGAGCCCATCGCAGTCAGTGAGAACAATGTGCTAACACTGTCTTTGCCTAGAGAAGTCATTACATGGTATGAAATTATTTTGGACTAGTTTGATCTTAGGATCAAAAGGTAATAACTTGGGCTTATCTACATATTGGAATTCTCCAGATTCTTCCATACAGATGTGTCAAAGAAACTTAACAGAAAACTTTTGAGCATTCCCTAGACTGCTATTATCCCCCAGAGAGTAAAGCAGAATTGATAAACAGAAAATAATCCATAGGGGACTTCACGTTTCTGGCCTCCCAGAAGGATCTTGTCATCTTTTTACAGACAGTAATACTACAGATCTGCAGAGAGATGATTTAAGACATCCTTTCTCTAAAATTGTGCAGGATTTTCTCAGGCATACTGAGTCCTCTCCCACCATGCTCATCTGGTAAGTGCCTCTGTAGCCACAGATGCCAAATCAATGAGCAAATGAGGTCCTTGACAGGCTGTGGGAGAAGGTAAATTGGGTCTATTACTAAGGTATTTTTGTAGCTTCAGAAAAAAACCTCCAGCTCTAACTGTCCTACTCAGCTCAGAGAATTATTTGGTCAATTCTGCAGTGGTAAATTTTCTTCTTTATATATAGAGTTATGTAACTTCCTGAGTCATAAAATGAGTCCACATTTTGTAAAGAAATATCAATTAATTTTAACTTTGCATTTGTTCATCTGAATTCAGTTTAGTTCATTAACTATATCAGTACTCTGGTTACATTTCAAATGTTATCTAGAGATTGAGATACTTCTTATATATATGCATAGGAAATTGATCATTCTTAACTTTAGACTTATTAAATATACTCATTTTTATGTCACCTTCATATCAAATAGTTCCTATTGATGTAAGTTATTTATGTATATTCGGGTGGAAAGTGGAGTTACAGAATCTATAGAACAAAATAAAGGTCTGTTCAACGACTCATCCCTGAGAGAGTAACCTCACATTACTGCAAAGCACCAACTAGCAGATTTTCTCACAACACATTTTGGTCCTCAGTATCACAAAACACAAATTTATGGTGTTGACCTTCACCATGTATTCTACAAGTTAGGAAAATCAGGTAGGAAAACAGAGATAATAAGTGGAAAGAACACTGAATTTTTTTAAATGGGAAGATAGTATTTCTTTCTTCCTGGATCCTAAAGATGTAAGAATACAATTTTCAAGGATTTGAGCAGATAGAGTATTTGCATCCATTAGTACTTTCTCTATGTATTGTTAATTTTAAAAATATACTTCCCTATTTACCCAACAACAGATATGCTTGAAACTCATTTCGTTTGGGAGAAATGCTGAGGGCAGCTGAAATCCATCGTAACCTGGTCTCTGTGTATAGCTTTCAGACAATTCACAAAAGATATCTTTTCATATACCTAACACTCATAGACTGTGTCTCTCCATGCACTTAACATGAACACATAAATGTTATCCTAACTATATTTCTGTTACAAATATACAAAGAATATGGTGAGAAAAAGATTCACCAAGCTTTTTACTACAAAATCCAGTCTTGATTCTTATTTCATCAATGGGTTGTTTCTTTTGCAGGATCGTTTAATGTTTCCGATAATGACAACTTAGTATCTAAGAAGTCCCGCTGAGGCTTCCTGTTTCTTCACCTTAAAAGAATACTATTTTTGCTAATGTTTTTATGAGTTACTTTAAATACTGGTATGTAAACCTTCTAGCTGCAGGTGTGAAAAATGAGCTGCACTTCCATTTACAAAAGAAGAAAGGGAAATTCTTATCCAGTTTCTCAGATACATAGCTGTTATTCATTTGCCCAAATACTCTCCAGATGTCTCTTGTTCATAGTCCTAGAGATTATATGTTTTGAAGCAGGTATGCAAATAGCACACACATACATATGGATCTGTTTTTTTATTAACAAGCCAGCAACTTCTCCCTAGTGTTTTTCAGTTTTCCACCTAAAACTGTGCTACAAGGTAAAGTGTGCTGCATAATTTCCCATCAGTCTCAAACCCACTTGCATGAAGCAGAATCAGTCTCATTTCCACCCCCAAGATTGTCCAGCACTTTATGTTAAATGCTGATCATTATTTGTACATCAGTTCAGTGTTAAGAGATAAAATGGTTACCTCATACTTCAGAAGATGAAAGCAGTTAATCCTTGCTTCTTCACTCTGAAATCTGTCCATCAACAAGGCCATGAACACTTCATTATTGAGGCATTTCCCACAGAGGCATTTCCTCCTTCCTTTGCAGTCTCCACATCCATCCAGAAAGCAAGCTCATGCTCACTGACTGGAACACCAGTCCCTAGTTTGGAAGCCCATTTGACAACATTCTGTATTACAGGATTGTGCTTGATTTGGTTAGCTGCAGGATGATACAGTGTTCAATGCAATTGTTTCCTTGCTCCACATAATAAGAGTTCTTAACTGTTCTCTTTCTCTTGGGGGGGGCGGCGCACCACCTTCACTATCACCTCTAACAAGGTTCAGATTTCTCTTTGACAATTCTTATTCCATGTACATATCTTTTGTTTTCTCATCTACCCACTTAGCTTATCCTCATCATCAATGTGGCCTCTCTGGACAGGACTTACTTCAGAAATCCATGTTATTTTCACTGTCTCTTCTGTCTTTATGTTCAGAAAGTCAGTTCCCTCTGAAGGCAGGCTGCTTTGTCCAGTTTGGAAAATTCAATTTTATTACAGGCCACAGTAGGCTACCCAAGTACTATCTCATCAATACTTTCTCTTGAAAGACATATTTGAAGAGGGCCTCATAAATTGTTCTAATGAGAAAAGAGCTTTTGCCCTGTCCCTTGACCTCCTAGAGTATTCTGTCTGAGCACGATGAGGCAAGGTTAAAAAAGGTCATGCTAGAGGATCTCCTTTAACTTGTATTTATGAAGCATTTATATTTATCAGACTGCTTTCTATTAAAATGATTCATTACACCATCAATTGCTTGCTATATACCTTTATGTAACTTATTATGTAACACAAATAATTTAAACTATATGTGCTCATTTGTATATTGATACAATTGAATAAGATGCAACATTTAGTTAGTAGGATGACTAGAAGAATATTTTCTGTAGTCTCTCTTGGGACACCTTGGAGGAAAGTAAGTTGGTGCTTGTGCTTACATGAAATCCTGTCACTCTCCTTGAACTATATTTTTTGGAAAGGAAGTTAATTATTCTTGTTGCTTCTGAGGAATTTTATTTCCAGAAAAATAAGATTTTCCAGTGGTTTAAAAATCAGCGGCCCACTGAAACCATGGTTTCCTTAATATTATTGCACATTTATGGCATCTGTGTACTCTTGATTTTTCTCTAACACTTAGGTTTGCAGAATTGAACTTTTTGAAGTGATACTGAAAATTACATAGTCCAGTACCCAGATGTAGACATGATCAAAACCTATAACTTGGACAGTTTACACTGCTATGTGTTTATAAGGCTCACATATTAAAAATGAATTGTATTGAATAAAAGCAAAACCTGTATTTAATACAAATGACCTAGAAAGTAACCTTTGAATGATTTAAAAATGTCAGTTACAGGGTGGGGGATTTAGCTCAGTGGCATAAGTACCTGCCTGACAAGCGCAAAGTTGTGAGTTCGATCCCCAGTACCAAAATACAAACAAACAAACAAAAAATGTCAGTTATTAAATGCTAATATACGTGTCTTGGTTACTTTCCTCTCATTGCTGGGACAAAATAACTCACACCCAAAATGAAGGCTGGAAAGGTTTAGTTAGCTGTTTGTGGAGGTTTCAGTCCAAAATCAGCTGGCTCCAAGGCAGAGTGGCATGGCACCAGGGCAACACTTCAAGGCAGCAGCCAGCAAAAGCAGCCAGAGCAAGAAACAGGGCAAGAGAAAGCCTCTTTTCCTCTTTCATATTGTATACAGGCCACCCCCACTCCAGGGCAGGTGTAGCACTCCCAAAATCTGTGCTCTCCTCTTGCACAGGATGAGGATATTTACAAAGTAAGGATCCTGGCTGCCTGTTGAGTCTCTTAGTTAAACTTCTAAACTTCTCAAGTTGACACAATGTATCGACCATAAAAATACATCTACTTGGAATTATTCCTTTAAAATTTTATTAATGTATTCTTTATTCTACATGAAATAAATGCATACACAAAAATAGGCATTTATCATTACAAGTTAACAGAGGTCACAGAATAACTTTTAGGGCAGTTTGCTAGTGATCAAATGGGTTGTATAAGATGCAGATAAATGGTTATTTGACTAGTATTTTATGATATTTCCTCTGGGAGTATCATGGGACAAATGCAAATATGTTAAATGTATGAACAGAAAATAATTTGATTTTACTTAAATATTACTTTGAAAAAATTGAACATATGCCCTTTTTTTCTCCCCTCACAGAATTCTCTTCATTGAGATTAAGAATAGGAAAATAAACCAATATGGTATTTGAAAAAGATTTGCAAGGCACAGAATATAATTTACTAGTACTTACTTAACAAAAATTGTATTCCTATTCAAAATACAGGGTTTTACAAAAATTAACTTTTTTCTAATAATGCAATAGTTTTTATTTTAGAAATGTCATTTAAAAATAGTTTAACTGCTATCCACCTCAGCTCTGAATTTTTTTTTTCATAAAATATAGATAGAGTGGTTTATTTGAATGGTTTTAAAGATTCACTGTGGAGTTAGGATGACTGGCCACAACCAGCGTCCTCTTCCTCCCAACAGTCTTCCTGCTAGGCAATGGCTTTGGCCTCAGGCAGGAAAGCCTCCCAGTATTTTATCAGCTGTTGCTGTGTTTGTACTAATGATTCTAAGTACTTGATGATAACAGTTTTAAAATCCTTCACTTGTTCTTTCTCAAATCTTCCCACTTCTTTTCTAATTGTTTTAGAGATCTGTTCAAAATCTCTTTCTCCTTGTTGTACTTTTGCCTCTCACCCTCTTATTTCATTTTTAGCTTGCTGAATTTTATCTGGTTTGTTAGCAACCATCATTTTTGCCTGGGTTTCACGTTTTTTTTGAGCAAAGTAATTTGAGCGTCTTCCCATTTTTGCCAGCACTTCATTTGATGGTCAAACACACCTTTCACTGCAGAAATAAGACGAATGTAGTCACTAAGTAGTTCTGAAAACATATAGAAGTCAGCAAAATCTTGTTCCTGATGTAGCTGGTCTATTTTCTCTTCGACCTCTGCAAGCTGAGACAGAGCTCTAGATAAAGCGGTATGATCCTCAGAATTACCTAACATGGCAGCACTTTTAGCAAAGGCAGCTGTATTGGCTGAAAGTGCTTTCCTATGACAAACCAGGGCTTCCACACTGGTGTGAAGTTTCCTCAGTTGCTGGTCGAGATTCTCGAACTGCTGCTGCTTTTCTTCAAACCACGCATCCTATTCATTCATGTTGATTGTCATCTTGTTGACAGCTTCCACAGCCTTGTTCACCATCCTCAATATTCCGGCTCCACTCAGAGCCTGCATATTAACTGCTCGAGGCAGCTCTGAACTTTCCAAGAATTGCTTTTAATCAGGATCCTGTAGTAAAGTTGGGTGTTTTACTGTTCTTTGAAGATACCTTTCAAGAGCTGCTCTTCGTTTTTCTACAAACTCTCTTCGTTTTCTACAAAAAGATGAGTCCTCTTTGCCCACTTTGACCTTGGTCATACCTACTATACTCTTTTCTGGAGCTGGTGGCACAATATAACCAACATGTAAATACTTGCTTGCTAATTTGCTGTGCAAACCAAGAAAGTCACTGAATCTTCTTTTAACTGAAAATTCACTCTTACTGAACATGGAAAGAGAAGTCTTTGTTGTTACTCTGTATGCCATGTAAGCATTCATGCCATCACCAACTTTCTCTGGATCTGACACACCAATTTCTATATCAAAAATGTCTCCATTTGCTTCTTCAATCTCTTCCCTGGATCTGTCAAAGATCACAGGAGCTGACACACTCTGTCTCCATTCTAGGAGCAATGAGTGTAGCAGGGGTGACAGGGGTGACTGCAGGAGAAGGTTCTGAGGATAGGATGGGGTCTCTTTCTGGGCTGTCCAAAGCAACTTCTTCTGTGGCTTCTGCAAACAGATCTCTGTCATCATCCAGTACAACTTCCGATGGTTTGGGGCCATTGGAGTTTGCACTAATATCCTCTGTAGGGAAACTAGCTGGTTCTGGAGATGATGGGCTTGACTCAAGGATGGAGACAGCGCTGGTGAACAGGTCCTCTCCGTCCTCCAGTTCTTCAAAGTCGGTGGGCTTCCCAGTCCCCATGCAGAGGAGGTTCCCTCTCAGCCGCCATCTTAGTTTGCCCATCAGCTCTGAATTCTTAACTGGTATACCATGTTCATTAATGTTTAACATTTCTGTTTTGCCTTAGCATCATACATTATAGAACCACAAGGTCTATAAAATAATTTAGCCTTAAACCCTACATTTTCAGATTAAAATTCGGTTTTCATAAATGGGAAATTTCTACAATATTATGTGACTCATGTATGATAATAGAATTAAAGTAAAAATGTGTATTCTACAAGAAATATCCTACCTGTAGATCATTCATCAAATTTTCTTGCATCAATTTTACACTTGAAAGTAGTACATGTGGAGAAATATAATTGCTTATGTGAAGGAGAAATGAAAGCTTGGACTCCTACAGTTCATCTTTCAGGATTATGTTGGATACTCATTCTTTAATTAAAACCTTAAAATGGAATGACCAGAATGTACTTTTAATCTTGGTTCTGTTTATTACCCTGATTCCAAATGTCTGAAGAGAAAAAGATTGGAATATGTTCCTGATAATATTTATCCTCTTCTCACATATACAATTTATTCCAGCAGGATTATAAAAGATATGTAAGATGTATAACTACACTGGAGTATCCAAACAAATGTCCTAAAATTCCATCAGCGTTCTCTGAAGGGTTATCAGATGCTCTATTCTAGTGATTTTGTATCTTTTCTGTTCCAGATAAGGTCACAGCTCATTAATTACCTAAAGAGCTGCATTAATTCTACCCAGTAATATATAAGAGAAACTATGTGCTAATAAGAATAGTAACAAACATTTCTAGAGATTATTATATGCCAGAAACACTTCACTATTTACTATATATACTTAAGCTCCTTTCACCCATAAAATAGTCAAGATATAGGTAGTATCAGTTCCTTATTTTATACGTCAGATTGAACTTTAGCCTCAAAGAATTTTCAAGGTCACACTCAGAGTAAATGGCAGAACATAGATATAAACTCAAGTCTGACTTCAGAGTTCACACTTACCAACTTTTTCTCTGATTACATATTAAGAATATTTGGGTATAACTTGCCCATCAGCTGCAGAATGGAAAGGAAAGATAAGGCATTTCTATACAATGGAAAGGTACTCAGCTATAAAGAAAGATAACCTTGAGACTCCTGTAGGTAAATGGATACAACTTGAGAGTAAGCTCATGGGTAAAAGGATTCAGAGTCACATGGGTGAACATCGTATTATCTCCCTAATATAAGAAACTGGGGAAGTTAGTGGGATCCAAAATACAAAATAGAGGGTGTGAAGGTGAAAGGGGAGGAGATGTCTACAGGGGGAAGGAAATGGCCATTGTTAATCTATTATTCTGTTTTGAAGCCCTGTATTGTTCTCATGGTTCTGTTTAGCTTGGTTTTATTGTTTAGTTACGTTTGATTTTATTATATTTGATGTCATGGACAGCTATTGCAAAAATAACTAAATGTATGATAGCAGCCATTATTGATTTCCTGTTATCTTGTTCCAAAGCCCTTATTTGCTTTACTTGTTTTCTTTTGATTGATTTTATTCTATTTTGCTTTGTTTGATTTTGCTATGTGTGATGGTATAAGCAGCTACTTTGAAGATAAGATGCATCATGGTAACCTCTGTCGTATTCCTACAATCTTGTTTGAAGTCCTGTATTGCTTTCACTGTTTTCTTTTGATTGATTTTATTCTATTCTGTTTTATTTGATTGTACTATACCTGAGGATATGGGCAGTTATTTAGAAGATAACAAGAGGCATTATGGTAGCCATTATTGATTTCCTTTCAGTTCGTTTTGAAGTCTTGTATTATGTTCACTGTTTTGTTTTGATTGACTATTCTATTTTGTTTTGCTTGTTTTTATTATGTCTGATGATATAAACAGCTATTTTGAAGATAACAAGATGCATTATGGTAGCCACTGTGGTATTTCAATTGCCTTGTTTTGAAATCCTGTATTGCTTTCATTGTTTTGTCTTGATTGGTTTTATTCTGTTGTGTTTGATTTTATTATGTCTGATGGTATGGGAATTTATTTTGAAGATAGCAAGGGGCAACATGGTAACCACTGTTGGTTTATTTTTATTTTGTTTTGAAGTCTTGTATCACATTCTTTGTCTTGTTTTGATTGAATATTGTTTCATTTTGTATTTGTTTTAGTCTCTTAAAAAAAGAATATTTGGTCTGGAAAAAATGAATCAGAATAAAGATAACACTGAAATAAAATAGCTCTGTGCATGTCTAATTTAGGGACACATTTAATTGGGAGGATCAATGAGGGAATGTTGATGTGAGAGCCTTGCAATGGCATATATAATCCAGCCATGATTGGGAAATGCTGAGACAGGGAGAACATGGAGATGAATTCTGGATGCTATGAGACAGAACTGAGGTTTTTAGGTAAAATAAAGTTGCACTGAGAGGAATCCACCCATTTTTGCAATGACACTGTAATGACACTTGACAATGATGAAAGAAATTTTACCTGGACTAAAGAATTTTTCTTGTTTTTCTCTTCAGAAAACACTACATGAATCTTTCCCATGTAACACGAGTAAACACAACTAATTGTGTAGTAATATTAATATCAGAATCATTTTATTCTGAAGTTGGCATTGGGGTTTCAGGTGATGCCATCCTTCTTTTCCATGTTGTCATGCTCCTTCTGTGGCACAGGCCCAGACCCACTGGCCTGTCTATTGGCCTTCTGGCCCTAAACCACCTAGTGAGGTTGTTAATCGAAGGACACATAGGCACAGACCTTTTTACCACTCAAGGGAGGTTTTGGAATGTCTTGGTTACTTTTTCTCATTGCTGAGACAAACACCTGACACCCAAAACTAGGGAAGAAAAGGTTTATTTAGCTTACAGTTTCTGTGGATTTCAGTCCATAATCAGCTGACTCCAAGGCAGGGTGGCATGGCACTGGGGCAACACTTCAAGGCAGCAGCCAGAGCAAAAGGGGGCAGCTGTTCATGGCAGCTGCAAGCGGAGAGAGCAAACTGGACCAAGAGGAAAAACACACCCCCATTCTGACCTTACATTGTATGTCGGCTCTACCCCTGGGCAGGTGCAGAACTCACACTGCCAATCTCAGTGCTACACAATGAGTCAATCACAAATGCTAGATTCAGCCACTTCCATGACATGAGGCTTGGGGGGGCCATCTATATACAAACCATAACATGAGATGACATCACATTTAAGTCACTTATCTACTTGTACAGGTCGAGGGGCCTCTCCATTTGCATCACCTCCCAGCTGAGTGTCCTCCAGGCTATCACCCTCAGCCTCAGATGCTCTTGTTAGGCAAAATTCAAACACAAATCTTCATGTCACAACCTGTGTTCCCTTCATTTCCTCTGGACATTATATACATCCATTAGTAATCACCTTGTAATCTCCATTGCTGCTACTCCAATTTTGACCAGAGATCATCTTATGCATGTCACTGAATCCTGCTCTGTTTTACTAATGAATTACTTTCTCCAGCACATATCTTCCCCCACTGATGATCTGCAAGGAAGCCTTCTTTATAATGTTCATGTGTTTCTCAGATGGATACATAGTAACTCTGTTGTAGAAGCATAAGAAGCAGTCCCACCTGGTACCAAAAAAAAAAAAGCAGTCCCAGTATCTTCATAGCACCAATATTTCTCCAAGGTCACTAGGACCATTCTGCTACACATGAGTTTCTTTGTGGTTGTGTCTATTTTGGACAGTATTATCTCCTACTCAAGAACTATGTTTAACAAGAACACAATATTTCACTGTATCCAAATTCTCATGTTCCACTGCTATGACACAGTCAGTCCTTAGGTATTCATCACTACTGAAAAACATACAAATAACTTTTTGAGATCCATGTGTGGAAGTCAACAAATATGTGGTTATCAGTGATGGATATGATCCCTTAAAATAAGCCAAAGTACTGGCTTTAGAATAATTGTGGTGTGGTATGCCTAGTCATAGAATGGTTAATAACGATGTGCTCTTTAATTTAAATGAAAATATAAACTTATTCTTTTCCTGTTAAACCTATTTATTTTTGATACATGTGGATGGCAAGTACATAAAAGAAAATTAAACTACATGCATCTCTGAGATATAACAAAGATATTATATTTCCAGTATGTCCTCAAAGGAGACCTCTGAGGTGGATCTCACTTGTGATTGCCTGGATTAATTCACAGTATTGTTCAGTATGTGATACCTTATGTTATTTTTCAATAATTCAATTGTTCATTTACCTGAATTTTGCCAAACTAGACATATAAATAGTTACTACTGAAAATTATCACATGATCCAGAAAACAGAGAGAGAGAAAGGAATTCCATGAAGGGAATCAGTCCTTAGTGCACCAATGCTCATGATACCATGATTTACAATAGTCAAAGCTAGAAACAACCCAATGTCTATAACCATAAGACTATTTAAGCAAAATGTAACCCTTAAATACACTGGCATATTATTCAGCCTTAAATTTGAAAGGAAATTCTGGCACATGGTGTAATATACGTGAGCCATGAAGCTACTACACTGAAGAAAGTCATTCACAACAGAAAACGACATTTAATGAATATATTTGTAAGAGATTAACTTAAGAGTAGTCCAATTGGCAATCAGATCTGCCCCTGCTCACTGCTGCCACCATTGGAAGGCTTGCTTCCTGTGGGCAGCCAGCATGGGCAGGGAGATGCAGAGAGACCTACCCTTGAATGCCCACTGCTGCCGTCAGAAGACTTGCTACCTGTAGGCAACCAGTGCGGGCAGATAGACACAGTCAGATATGCCCTGTGTGCCTTCAGGCCACCATTGGAGACTCTTGCTTCCTTCAGGCACCCAGTGTCCACTGGGAGAATCAGGCAAACATACCCCAGTGTGCCTGCCACCATCAGGGGTACTCCTGGTATAGACACACAGGCTGAGAGAAGAAGCAGGCTTGCACAACCCTGCCCATTGGGGAAGCCCCAGTGTAGCTTCTGGAGAAGCCCACTCCATGCCCTGCTACCTCCCTGGGAATCTGGGGTCAGAGAAACTCAGGTGTCTGTCCCATTTCCCTACATCATGGAGGGGCAGCCAATGTGGGAAGTGCCTGGGACCCCACCACCAGCTTGTTGGGAGGAACCCAGGAGAATGTCAAGATGAAAGAGCAAAAGACAATCTCAGACCCTCAGCCCA
>RJWT010024634.1:0-16410 GCA_004365215.1 Cuniculus paca | reverse complement strand
ACTCTGCTTCAGTCCCCAACAGCATGACAGTATGATTTTACAGTAGGCTGGAACTTTATTAGTAACTGTACATTCCCCTAAATCTCTCTCCAGATCAAAGACCATTTCTTTGTTCCGGCTCATTCTCAGAATTTTGGGGCACAAGCTGTTCCTCAACAATATGGCATCCTCCAAGTCATATTCTGACTTCTCACTGCTCCTTGCTAGATGAAAAGGCTCCACTTACATTGTCCTCAACTCTCTCACCCTCCTTGATATGGATTTAACTGGACAAGTGGGACTTCAACCTCAACCAAACCCAAGCAGTGGAATGAGCTAGGACACGCTAAGGTTATAATCATGCTGTTCTGGCTTGTGTTTAAATGCCGAGGAAGGTAACTAAGACAGAATGTGGTGCCAAAGAAGTGGGGTTGTTGCTGTGATTCTACCTGACCATGTGGTTTAGGAGCCTTTGAAGCTGGCTTGTGGGAAGGAGAAGTTAGAAAAGGTTGAGCGATGTCAGTTGAAAAGAGAGAGCTGGAACACCTGAGAAGACCAGAATGCTGATAGAAATTCTGGCAGTAAAGACCAGGAGGTTTTTCCTGGAAAGGACTGCATTGGTTGTTGGACTTCAGATGATGTGTGTCACGCCTTGGCAAACTGTTTGTCTGCATTGTGCTCATGTCTGAAGACTACCTGAGACCAAGAGAAAGAGCAGCAAACTAATTAAACTGGCAGAAGAAATTTCAAGGTGGTCTAATGTTGAGGCAGTGGCATGACAGGGGGCTTTTAGCCAGATTTATGTTGAGAATCAAAAGCAAAGGGCCCAGAAGAATGTTTTAAAATGTTTGAGTTTGGCCAAAAAGGAAGCCCCAGTAAAGTTGTGGGCTGAAAAGATAGAGCAGAGGAGATCCTGACTGCTGAGAAGGTAGAGGAAAATAGAAAAGATGGCTTGCAGGCATTGCAAGGAGCAGCAAGACTCCATCCTTTGCAGCCTCAGAATTGCAAAAGTGAAAGACTTTGCTTTGAGAAGAGAGTTCCATGGCACCATATTCCAGAATGACAATGGCCTAGGGAAACCATTCCTTAGGATTTGGTTCATAGGCACTGAACCTCTACAGTCAAGACAGAAGGAGGTCTGGCTACTACTCCAGCTGGCAGCAGACCCTGGTGTCATCCACACAGTGCTGGTTTTAGGTGCATGCACAATATAAGAGTTATGGTGTCAGGAAGGCTTCCATCCAGATTTTCAGAGGACAGCCAGTGTGTCCCTGAGAAGGCAGTGTGTGAAGCCAAAGGTGCAGTGGAGACCCTAGAAGATTGTAGAACCCAGAAATGTGGATCTTCCAATGAAAGCTGCAAGGAGCAAGCAAAGCCAGTCAAAGAAAGAAGCCACAGAGCTACAACTACCAGGAGTGCTTTAGGGGTACAGCCATCTAAGCCCTTTGGAGTTCACAACTTGCCACAGATTTCCAGAGATACGTGAATTGGAACTATGGGGTTTAATGTTTGTCCTGCTGGATTTTGGTCTTGCTTTGTTCCCATTTCTTACTATCCCCATTTGTAACTTTTGGAATGGAAATGTCTATCTTGTACCATTAAATGTTAGAAGTGTTTAACTTTCTTTTCATTTGTACAGGAGCTAGAAGCTAAGTTTGCCTTAAATCTCAGAGATTTTGGACTTGGACGTTTTAGAAATGTTGAAACTGTTAGGACTTTGGCAACTCTTGGAAATGGACTAAATTCCTTTTTCATAAAGGGATATGCATGAGTCTTTGGGGACCCAAGGGTGGAATGTTATGGTTTGTGTCTAGATGTCCCCCCCAAAACCTCATGTGGTCATAGTGGGGCTTTTTGGAGGTGGCTGGTTCTAGAGTGTGATGCTGGTATAAATTCATGGTGCAATGCTAGGCTCAAGGGTACTAGGGTTAAGGGTGTAAGCGATATCCACCCTAAGTAGCCTGGATAAAATATAAAGGATAGAAAACTCTGTGATCATTCCTTGTTGCTTTGCTACCTTCTGCCCGCCATGAACTGTTTCTCCTCTGCAATGCCACTTGCCATAGAGTCAGCCAATTATGGACTGAAATTTCCACAAACTGTGAGCTAAATAAACATTTCCTCCTTATCTCTGGGTATCAGGTATTTTGTCTCAGCAATGAGAGAAATAACTAGAACACATGCTATTTCTCTTTTACCCTCTACTGGCCCTTCAGGTTGCCTGGCAATCTTCCTCTGCTTCTTTAGTTAATTTACTCTCACTCATTTGATCATGTTTCACACTGCCCTCTCTCTTCTCAAACTCTGACATATTCATTCCCTATAATACCTTGGCTTCTTATTTCATTGAGAAAAAGAAAAGCATTGTAGAGAAACTCAGCATACTGCCACTGCCACACTTACCAAGCTATGTGAATTCAACTACCCTACCATTACAATGAAGGAAAACTCTGCACTCCTTTCTCACTCAAACCTTCCACCGATGCCCTTGGTACTATCTGGTTCTCCAGTCATTCACTCTGTCCCTCATCATGTGTTTCCCCTCTTCTGGGGGTATCTTCATAGCAAAGCTGTCAGTAACATTTGCTTTCTTAAAGAAACAACTTCCTTTGACCCTCTCTCCTCGACTACATACGTCCCTTCATGTTAAAAACTCCTTGAGTTATCTCTTTTCATATTGTCATTCTCTTTTCTCATTATCTTTAGAAGCTATGTCAACTAGATTTTAATCAACATCATTTGACCAAAAGCTCTTATCAAAGTCAAGAATGACTGCACAGATGAAAAATCCAGTGACCATTTACATGAAATATGAATAGGTATCCATGGAGGTAACGCAAAGGAAACAAGAACATAATATCTGGGAAAGTAAGAAACTGACTCCTCTGGTGCAGCCAAAGACCAGACAAACTGGATGACTATTTACTATAATATAATTTACTATCAATGGCAACCAAGTCAAAGACAACCACTAATAGAGACAAAATCCTGAGTGTATATTTATCCAGAGTATATATGTACATTTTAGCAGAAACTTTCTGAAATCTGACCTGTTAATGTATTTCTGAGGTCAATGAAGCATACAGAAATCACCTCATTTAGTCCATGAGTCAAATTTGGCCAGGGTTCCCCTCCTCACCAACAGAGACATGTACATTCCATTGTGACATACACAACATTGACAATTTTCCGTGTATAATACAGAAACAATTCAATGTGTTCCAGTTAGTTGTTTTGGCTTTATCTCCACTTCTGATGTACTAAAGGAAATCGGAGAAGGAAAAAGCCAGAATGAATAATGCTGTGATCACTTGGTAATAAAGTCAAATGGCAGGATAATCTTTTGCCAAGAGCAGAATTCCTTAATGATTTGTAACGGAAACGTTTCTTGACATAAAAAAGCAATTTATGAGTGGAAATCATATAGATATAAAATGTTGGAGTTGAAAATGTCTAATGACATTCTTAAAACCCTTATTTTATAAAGAAGAAATCTTATGCCCAAGAGAAGTCAAATCATAGTCAAGATTGCAAAATATAAATATTTTTATAAAAGAACAGAAACTAGACTTTTTACATCCTTCCACTTTGCATTCTCTACTGCAATTGGTATAGTATAACTGAATTGATATAAACAGTTTTAATCTCTCTTCCTTGAGCTCTAAACTTGCCTATTTAGCTGCTTACTAAATGTTCACATGGAAAACACATAAAATGTGTCATAAATTTAAGAAGCTCAGAGATAATCTTTATTCCCATCTCCCCCAGATGTATTCATCACTTAACCTTTTTCATTAACAGCATCACCCACTGCACGAGGATAGTGGTGGCGAGTCTATGGCATGTGTGTTGTAGTGGGCTGTTTGCATCATTGATAACTCTAAAAGGTTCGCCATCACTATGCGAGGCTCTCTCCTTGTTTATTTCTCATTTTTCTCTTCCACCTATTAGCAGGACCCTTTGCAATCACCTTCCAAAGAACAGCCTGTATCTGGACACAGTTGTCTATTTCCACTGCTACCACTGCAGTCCTAACTACCATCATTTTCTCCTTGAATCAGCAAAATTCCCAACCATTTGGGCTCAATTCTTGCCTGTTTTAACTTCAACAGCTCAACAGTGTGTTCTCTTACTGTAGTGCTTTTTTTTTTTTCAAAATACAATGAGGCAACATCCGTTCTTTACATATGATCCTCCAATGGCTTTCAATTATGTTACAATAAAAATCCAAATCTTATGCTTATAATAAAATCCAAATTTTAAAAAGATACATAGGTGTCCCATCTATTTCTCATTCATATACACTAGTTACACTGGCTTCTGCCTGTCCCGTGAATATGAACAGGCCAGGCTGCTGATTCTCCCACGGGGCCTTAGTACATGCTGAGCTCTCTTTACTACTATTACCGCTACTGGCATTATTACTACTAGTAGTATACACTGCTACTACTTTTTCCCAGAGTTGGGAATTGAACCCAGAGTCTTTGCAAGGAGCTACAGTACCAACCCTTTTTATTTTTTAAGAAAGGGTCTCACTAAACTGGCCAGGCTGGCCTTGAACGTGCAATTTTCCTGCCTCAGCCACCTGTGTATGCGTTACCACCATGCCTGCGTTTTTTGTACATGCTTAATTGGCTCCTTCTTATCAGATTTTACCACCATAAATATCTTGTTCATACATTTTGTTTTATCATCCTTATAATTGTCTAGCATTATATAGTTATGGTTATCGCCCTCACTATAAATTTCATGGAGGCATGAGATTGATATTTTTAGCCTTTTTAGAATCCCTAATGCTTAGTAAGGCACCTAGCTAGAACTTTGTAAGTATCTGAAAACTTAATGCTGAGTAATAAAGTTTTTGCATGGTTTGTTCATTTGTTTGCTTTGGTAGTAGGGACTGAACCCAAAGCCTTTGCATTGAGCTATATTCCCAACCCTTCCACATCCCCTTTATTGAGACAGTCTTTCTAAGTTGCCTAGGCTGGGTTTGAAGCTTTTGTACTTTCCCATCTAGACTATGAAGCAAAATCAATGTCTACATAGCCAATAACTATCCTTTATTTCATCTTCTCTGGAATAAAAGAGACTCTTTTGAAGACTCAGAAAATATTAAAGAGATAAACAAATAGAATGTCTTATTGGGACAGCCAATTTTGCAAAACATAAATGTACAGGGCAAGTCAGCCCCCATTTCTTATTTTAGGTATGTGACTAGAGCTGTTTTTGTTTAAACGCTCAAATTTGCTGGAGTGGAAAAATTAGCAATTAATATCAGCAAGGAAAATCTACAAAGTTACAGAGAAATTTTGTCTGCCAAGTTTGACTTCAGATTTTTAAAAGGAAAAGTCAGTGCTATTTGTAAATATTCATATTGTGTTATTTTCTATGTGCTTTTGAACTACAAATATGGCCATTACAAAGATGGCACGGCCTGCCCTTTTCTAATTTGTACTGCTGCTGAGTGGCCCCAGGTGCAGCGGGGAGACGTCTGCTTACTCTCAGTGGGGAAGCAGCCTCTCTCTTTGGTTGGACATCTGGAGGTGATCCTCCAGCAAAGTTGAGCTGTTGCCTTGCTGGCTAGAAAACAGAAGACAAAACATCTGTGTGACAGATAAATGTGCAAGCTTGTGCGAATCTTTGCTGAGCCCCTATCTGTAAAACAAACCATGTGCCATTCGCCTGACACCAGGTGAGTTACTATGGTGGGGACTCCAGCTGAGATGAAGACAGAGGCTGCACAGCTTGTCCTTTTCCTTTTATCTGTGCTCCTCCCCATCTGTCAGCGTGTCTCTGTATTCCCGAGGCTACTGTACAGCAATCGTGTTTGGACACTAAGAATCGATAGGCAGCTATGACTACTCCGAGGCAGGGACACCGTACACGAATACACATTCACACAGATACTCTGTTTGCTGGACAGCATGGGAAATGATCCAAATTTCTAATACCACTAAATATCACAACTAAACTCTTTTAATGCTTATCTATTCCTGTTAGGGGGTCAAGTAAACCTATATTTTCAGAATGTTTCACATTCTCTGATAAATATATTCTGCTGGAAAATGGTGTAAAATTCATTAAGCATTGTTAAAAGGCTGTGTTAATTTGCACACACTGGCACCTTTAAGCTCTTCTCTATGAAAGCTACATTAATGCAAGTCTACAAGCCAACATAAGTATAGGTGCGTTTAAATACAGTATCTTCAAACTCCAACAATTTAAAATTTTCACACAGAAATCCTAATGTCCCCACAAATATCTCCAGATATATTAAGAACCTAACAAGACAGAGTGAATCTGTTTCTGATAGACATCTGATGTTTTTACACTATCAACGAACTGTTAAGCAAGTGTTAGAATGTTAAAGGACCATTAACATAACTCATCGCTTCACTGTGCCCGAAGTTTTAGAACAGATTTTACTTGAGCAATGGCAATTAGTGCAAGCTGGTTTTTTCTTTCAAATAAATGTAATATTCTTCTTTGGAATATAAAACCTTTACTTTAAGCTCCAAGGAAACTAGATTTAAAAATAATGATAAAATTCTGCCTCAATACGCAAATAGATTAGGTATGTACCAACTGTTCTCAAAACAACACAGAACTTGGAGGGCTTTCAAGTGAAGAGGTCTACTTAGAGAAGAACTCCAGTTTCAAGCCAAAATACTCCACATCATTTACTTCTCTATTTCAGGGAAATGATCAGAGAACCAGAATTGAATAACAGAAGAAAGATTTTCAAATATTTGGTCATTATTTACATAATTAAAAGGCTAAACTAACAAACATCTTTCTTAGCAATATTGAAGAGTTACGAAATTAATCAAAGGACAAAATGACTTACTTTCTTCTTTCTTTCTTTCTTTCTTTCTTTCTTTCTTTCTTTCTTTCTTTCTTTCTGATACTGGGGATTGAATCTAGGGTCTCACACCTGCTACCCAAGCAATCTACCACTGAGTCACAATCCAACACCCAAACCCCTCTAAATTTTGAGACAATTTTTGGGTAATCTTTCCAGGCTAACTCTGAATTTACAATCCTCCTGCCTCAGCCTCCCATGTAGTTGGGATTACACGTGCTACCTCATCTGGCCCAAATAAATTTTTAATAAATGCTTTCTTATCTTTTTAACTCTAAATAACTGTCCAAAATAATGCTTATATTTAAAATATCTTTGGCTCTAAGAACTTCCTAATATTTCAATAACTCTAAAAAAGTATCCTTTGGGAAAGGAGACAAAATTTCTTTCACAGCACAAAAAAGTTATCCACCCACTATTATATTCACTCAAAAAAATCTGAATTATACTCATGGCCCTGGGAAGAGAATGATCAATCATGCAAGATGCCAACACTGAGTGCTGGATACAGGAAATAAGCAAAAAAGAGTGAAACCTGATGTGTGTCAGGAGATGACGGGTAAGAGGTGAGCAGTTGTGTCCATCTTCGTTTGGATGTGCAATGAAGGCTTGAGTTGGAACAGACTAGGATAATGCAATTGAAACCTGAGAAGATTTGGGGGTGGCGTTCTACACTGCACTGGGGCTGGGGCTCAGAGTAAGGGCAGGGAGTAGACCATGGAAGTGTGGAAGGGGCCGGAGCCCGAGCCTGGAAGCCACACTGATGTGTTCCCATTCTACCCTCCGTTCAACATGGGGCAACCGCGGAGGCTGAAGTCACGCCTGACATGATTTGAACTGCATTTGTAAGCAGTGACTGGCTACTGAAGACAGAACTGAAGTAGGGAAAACTGGAAGAAAGAAGACCGGACTTTCAGAACATGCAATCTTCAGAAAGAGCCTGTAACAAATGTTGTTAGAGTTTAGGACACGATTAAGGTGTTTTCCATTTTTATAATGTTGTATCTGTCTATGTTCTTTACTATTACATAGTAGGATTTTTTTTTCCTTGATAATCTCCTTTCCAGTCTTCGGTTGATTGTATTTTTTGGTTTGTTTGTTTGTTTGTTGTCTCCTTTGCTCTCTAGTAGAAATTAAAGGCAAGGAGAGACAAGGCATTTTTCTTTCTTTGCTTGGTGGTTTTGGAGTGGGTCTCAGAACAGATAAGATCTCAAAGCCCATGATTCTCCAATTACTCTACTCCAAAATCTCTCCCTTTATGCTTTTTGATTGATCCTTTGCTTCAGTAAAGTGGTGAGTATTGAAAGCCCCACTTAACGTGGACACCAGAGTAAACTCCAAATATTAATTACACAGAGGAAATGGGAGCCCACTGTGCCCAGACTACTTGGCTTTTCTTGCAGAATTTAAAAAAAAAAATCCAGATTTTTCTATGGCATTTTTCTATTTTGAAAGACTGATCAATAATTTGCAAGCTTTTTTAAGGTACCAGGCAGGCCAAAGACAGCAGATCCATGGAAAGGGTCCAGTTCAGAGACTGCTGGCTTACAACCTTTGAAAATAATCCCGTAGATCTTCTTGCTTAAACACTCTATGGTTTAGATCATTTAGGGATGATATCTGTGTGCACTCAAAATATACTATCCCCCAGACTGATATTTTTATGTTCCTTTGATTAAAAAATTGACATTTTGCCAGAAATTGAGGATGGGGTAGAAATTGACTACAAAGGAGCAGCAGAAGGGATTTAGGGACTTGATGTAATGTTCTGTACCTCAGTTGTGGTAATTATATGATCATATGTATTTGTCAAAACTCACTGAACTGTGTAGCAAAAGGAACAACTTTTACTGCGTAGAAATTACACTTCAATAAAAAATCCAATCACTAACTCTAATGCTGTTCCAAGGAGAAAACAAAGTCAGCTTCTTGATGAATACAGAGACACATGAGAGAACTGGAATAAAATTTGGTGGTTTGGTTCACAACAAAGTAACCTGATGCAATACTGAGGCAAGATGGAAATATGTGCCTTGGAAATGTTCTAGTACTTTCAGACAGCCATTTTTAATAATAAAATAAGGAAAATAGAGTTAATACTATATAAGAACACAAAGTTTGTGATTTTCATAGTGCTTATCATATTTGTAAAGCACTTTCACATATATCTTCTAGTACAATACTCACTAGGAGCCTCTAACATTTGCTGATTAGAGAAATACCTTTCCCAAAGTTGCAAAACTAATAAGCAGCTGTGAAGGACTTCAGAAACTGTTCTTGGAGAGTCTACCAAGTATTCTAGATTCTGTAGGTTATGCAGGCTATGCATGCAATGAACCCTCCTTTGATTGCACTTATCTGTCTGAAGGCCTATCAGATACTTAGCAAAAGAACATGCTTTTTTAACTTTCATTTTGCAGTGTACAGCATAATGGTTGTTAACAGACAAAATTTGTGAAAGACAAGCAATTTATCTATGCCAGGAAATTATTTGTACAAGTACATTTTCAATTGCTATTTCATAAAATTAAGTTGCCAGTATGGGAGTGAAAATACTTCGGGGGATTGTTTAGTAGTTTATAACTCTGGATGCAATTTTTAATGAAGAAATAGGAATCATAGGCCAGATGATGACTCTGGGTCACCATAATCCATCATAGTTCATAAACGTTTAGAGAAACAGCTGAAATATATAGAAAAGCTAAAATCAAGAACTTACAAGCTATGAAAAGCTTTAACAGAGAGATTTTATTCAATGGTGGTTTTCATGTCCACAGATCACTTAGCAATATTAAAAATTCCTTAGTGAGATTTAATTATTTCATTCTGTGAAATGAAACTACTTGTCAAGGTTGGGAAACAACTAAATTATTTAGCTTCCTTCTTTCTTTGAACTGCCTGGAATCTATATCAAACTATTCGCATGCTTTGCTTTCCCAGATATTTTTCTTTCCCCTATTATCTTACCTTGCAGTCATATCCAACCATTGTTTTTCCCATTCAATAAAAGTGCCTCTGACTAGATTAATAGTGCGAAGTGAAAAAGAAAAATTGAGGTTCTTCCCCTTGGTCTTCAAGTTATGGAAGCAGCACTGGGAATGTTTATGAATGCTACACATTAATCTACTGAAATGGTCATTTAGTTTCTTTTCCAAACACAGGGTTTCATCACATCTAATAATAAAACAGCAAGCCATTTTCTGTATATTATAAACCATCGACTTGTAATTATATAGTGAAATGGTTTTATATAAATTCTCTGTGATGATGTAAGCTGGTACTGTAGCATAAGTGAATTTTTAAAAGACCACTCCATACTTACAAGGATCTATTTACATTGGGCTAATCATGTCAAAATAGCACCTATTTAAGGGTACAGTCAAAGTTTCTTTTATAAACCTTTATAGATAGATAAATAATCTAGGAGGCTTTTTACTTTTATAAAACTAAGACCCGGTTTCAATGCTTGCTAAAGTTTTTGAATATACTATCCGTCTAATGGGCAAAATGTAATCCTAAATTGGTGATTAAAAGACTCTGCATGGAAACAAGCTGTCAAATGGATACGGAGAAATTAATCCTGACAACAGTAATGCCTACCTTCCTAAATGAAAGCCCTGTTCAAGTTTCTGCTCATCCATTTCTCAAAAGTTAAAACAAGGCATTTTCCAACCACCCATAGATGGATGCTAACATTTGCATTTCAGTTAAAACTAATGAAGTCAGCAAATTTCCAGTGTCAGGCTAGCTCAGAACTCCTGTGAGATGTCTGACTAATATGAAGAAAAAAAAAATGTGGCAACATGCTAGAAAAGAACAAAACACGGCGCAGCTGCACTGAAGACGCAGTGCACCTTTCGGAAAGCTTTACTCCAACAGGAGATCTGAGCACCCCACGCTCAAGTCCACGTACAAGGTCTGCCACGTGAGTAACTGGTGATGCATGGGACCTGGGAGTCAGAGGAGGAAAAAAACGTTTCTTCATTCTGGCAAGTCTAATCCAATGCAGAGAAATAATAATAATAATGACAACAACAGCAACAACATCAACGACAACAGAATCTTCCTTATTATTCATTTGTCTTGTTTTAAATTGTGAGTTCTATACTTCTGAGATTAAATAAATCAGGAAAAGCTTATTTAGCTCTACTTGATAATAAAAACAAGACTGCCTCATGAGCACAAGCAGTTAAGAAAAGACTGTGTCACATAATCTATGTGGCGATGTCAGCTCTGACAACTAGTAGCCTTGTTCACCTGCTCAACTTGGAAAAGCTTTATGAAATTAACATTCTTGAAATTTTAAAATGAGTTGTTAAGATTAAACAGATAATACATACCAGGACAATGATATGGGAAATTTAGCTCATAGTAGACCCTGTATATAGAAAGGGTCTGGTATTCTTTAAATGTTAAATTAGGTCCCTCAAGCTATCTAGGGAGATGGTGCTAAGGAGACAAATAGTACAGAAAAGATGGGAAGAAAGAGGTATACTAGGAGAAATAAATGCTGCCAAAAACTCAAAGCTGTGAAAGTGATCTTTATCTAACTGTGCTTAAAATTTTAATATCCCCATGAGTAAGCTATGGCTAGAATTATGTTTATTAAAATAGAGCTGATACAAAATATAACTTCAAATAAATGCAAATTTTTGGGAACATACACATGTATAGAATTGTTATTCTTCAAATTTGTCTTCTTGGCAAAATGTCTACTCTTTTCAATAGTGCACGAAATAGCTCTATATTAGAACTAAATTCCGGGACATTTTATAAGAAAAAGACACACATACATGCTGTATTTATACATGACCACAGGCATGAAAGAATATATTTTCCTAGGTTGCTGTAGAAGAATGGTTGGGAACAGGGAATGGGTATGAATCAAGAGGAGTTATGGAGAGTATGTAACATTCATGTTAAGAAACTATGTTAAAGAAAGCAATAAAACATACACTAGTTGAATAAAAGGTCAAGTTCTCTTTCAAAAAACTAATGAAAACTCCCCATTTGCTCAGAGCCAGCAGTTAAACATAATTATATTCTGCCTTGCTTGTCAGAATACAACATCTACCTGTTTTAATAAGGGTAACCCAGGACATCTGCTTGGCCTCCCATTTACTGGTTTTGTCTTAGATATATTTTTATTATGATAAAATAGTACTCATGTCAAAATGCCTAAGTAGTCATAGTAATAAATATATAATAAATACTTATATCTAGACTGAACCTTGACATATGTAAGATATCATCTCATGATTTATGTGTGTTTTAAAGAAGAGTTGGCCGATATCCAGTCACAGGAATGCATAAGGTATTTATCACAGAGTATATTAGAAAAAGGGAAGGAAGGAAGGAAGAGAGGAAGGAAGAGAGGGAGGAAAGAAGAAAGAGGGAGGCAGACAGAGAGACAAACAGAGACAGAGAACGAGACAGAGAGAGAGAATAAACACAAAATATTCAGAGAGGTAACTGAACAAGTCTCAAATACTATTTTCTCAAAGAAGTCACCTTCCTTTTTCACATCCTCTACCTTAATACTGAATACACTGTATTACTGTGTACTTAAGTATTTCACTCAACTTCTGCTTCCTACACTATAGGCTGCACAAGCACCCTGAATGCTGTGTGCCTCAGAAAACGTCTGCACAAAGTTAATTCAACAACGATTTGCTGAATGGATAGATAGGTGCACAGGTTTGTATTTCAGTAAGTAAGTAATGAAGAAAGTTGTATTAAAATGTCTGCTCGTGTAGATTTGATGGGATGTTTTCTAGCAAAAAAGGAATGATTAGATAAATTAATACTGTTCTATTAATATCATAATGGAGAAATAATTCAAAGAATAACATTCTCATAGAGGGAAAGTGGCAGAGATTTATGTCAAAGTACTCAACAAAAATGTCTGAAGATACTTTGAAAAATTTCAACAGAACTAATTCAGATAATGCTGTGACTAGAAACTTGCCCTTCTATTTTTTTCAGGAAGCGATTAGAATTCTCCTTTAAAATCATCAGTATGGCCAAGTAATTGTGTGCTTTATTTTAGTCAATCACAGTTTTATTTTACAAGGAAAAAAACCCTGCAGTAATAATAAAAGTAGAAGCCAGCTCAGGGGAAGATTACCAATATTCTACTTCTTTTGCTTCCTCTTTATATTTTGGGACAAATTCTATTTTAGAAACCGTTTTTCTAAAAAACAAGATACACTGGCAAAAGCGACAGTCTTATTTTGGTGTTTGTATAAAGAAACTTCATTTTCTGAAAAGGCTTACCAAAATGGAATTTATCATAGTGCAAAAATACCATAAATTGGCAACAGAAATTATTTGTTATATTTTTGAATTTTTAAAATGTCTCAAAAAACAAAAGAATGAATTATGAGCCATGATTTTCTTGTGATGAAGCTTTTCAGCACACTTTCAGTGAAAATGGAATATTTAGGACAAGAGAGAAATCATTCTTACAAGGTTTTCTCTATGGCCCAACATTATCCTTCCATACTTATCCTAATATTTATTGGTGGATACAGCAACAAAAAATCCCTAAAATCCATTTTAGGGATATTTTGCTAAAGTTTTTAACAGTTGGGTCATAATTATGAGACAAATAATAATAACTACTTGAAACTTAATGAGATAAATAATATATAAATATCCTATGTAAATGTCATTAATGTATAAGGCAAATGGTAGGTAAATCATCTGGTAGGATTAGTAACATTTACACCATATATATGACATTTATACTATATGGTTATGTGAAATTCCTCAAAAATTAATGTCAATGATTGTTACAACTATGCTCCTAAAATCATAGGTTTGGGACAAATTCTTTTAACAATGATTAGAATTCAATCATGCCATTACAAATTTTATAAACATAAATGGAGAGTCCATTACATTTAACCTGATGTTGGTTTTGAGATAATCTACTTTGACTTCTTGGTTCTAACTTTATTTTTTGTTTCCTTAAATCCCTATTTTGAGACAACAAAAATAAGACATTTTAAAGTATTATTTGCACACCTACATGTTCATGTGTACCTATATTTCTTGTGTCTTATGAGCAAAGACCCTGTTTTTATGATGCAAAGTATAATTTGCTTGAACACATGTATTTAAAAAGGTTCATGCATTATAATGACATAAATAGGTCATGACATAAATAGATTTCTGTGGTTATTTCTTACTAATGGGCATTCTAAATGGTTAGGGTACATAAATGCATTATTGTAGGGAGACTTCTTACCTCCTGGCATTGAAGTTCCTCCTCAATGTGAAATAAATATCCTCATTACCTCAGGGAGGGGAATTGCTACTGCTCACTTCTTAATGACTCTATTAGGAATACTTCAAAATAGGACAGAAGTTCAATATTTTCTTTAATAAGAGTCTACTCTGTTTCCTTAGACAATTGAAGGCAGGTAAAATATTTTCAGAATCTGGAGAGTACCCAATATACATGTGGCACTTGATTAAACATATGGAATACATACTTGGAGAAAAGCCAACTGGAGATCTGCTTGAGTAATCTAAACACCCAAGCTGAGAGGGGTTAACATATAAAGATCAGCTTTATACTTTGAAGTTTTCTGGTCTTCATTTTGCCTAATTAAGACAAGATTTAATAATCAAACCACTGTACAAACATATACCTAAAAGTATAGGTTTGCTTCTAATTTTGAGAAGAATTCTTAACAGATTTCAAGGAATCAGCTCCACATGGGAAAAGGTTTCTGATAAGATTTGCTTTTGTCATTGCTAAAATGCAAATACCTTGTCTGCTTTTCATCTTAGTTTTTTCCTGTGACTGAGGTTAACATCTGCCTATCAAAATTTCAAGTGTGATACCAAAGGAGAAAGATCCTGAAATTAGCATACCATCAGTCTGAAACAGGTCACAAACTCTAGTTCATAAAGTAATTCCAAAATATTAAAATATTCTTAAAGTATTTACAGAAATCATTTCTAGACCTTAATTTCAAAGGGATCAATTTGCCTAATTTAGGCAAATTGCCAGCACTCCCACCCAGGGCACCAACTCCACACATGTACACGTCATCTTTTAAGGCAGCAAGAGGCTGGGCTGAAAGAATTTCTCTTCAGTTCTGTGGTCTTCAGCCCACACTCCCTTCACAGCTCTGTGCTTGTGAAGATGATAGCCACAGAGAGGAGAAAAACCAGCAATATTTGCAATAAAACTAGCACATGATGAAAACCCCCTTCTCCTGCTACTATAAGAAAAATTATTTCACCTTTTCCCATGAAGGTTTATCTTGTTTTGCTTCGTTTTGTTTGTTTTTTACATCGCAATAAAATGAAAAATTTAATAATAAGCCAAATGGTGGCTATTCATTTGTAAGTGAACCGAGTATCATTTTTCAACATAATGCCTCTATAATGTACTTGTAGGTGACATAGTGAGAGAGAAAGATCACTGTGCTTACAAATTCACAGAAAATGCTTTGCTGGCCTCTCTGATAATCACTGCACAGTAATCACTGTTTGTGGCTACTTCAACAAGGCAGTACCTAAGGATGTAGTGTGATATAGTCATTTTTTTGTTGCTGCTTCATTTGCTTCTTGGAATAAAAAGGGTCATAGTGAATAAATGTAACCTAGATGTGTAAGAGAAATACCTTATTAGCTAACCTTGTGCTACTTAACATTTGTGCAAACTTTTTGACTTGGTAACCCATCACATTCAACTCTGTCTCAAGGTTTCTACAAAAATACCAAAACATGGGACCCATTCACATGTGCCTGTATGTTCTTGTATGTTAAAGTAGCACCGATTGATGACTATCTTGCTAAACTATGATCCCAATTTTGATACTAATGTCCCACTGACATAATGATGATGAAATTACTGATATTATGAGGATGTCTTTGAGCTTAGACACTTGGTCAGGATGGTAATCTTTTTGCTGTGATTAATCCTAACACTCTCCTCTTACATATCTGCATCAGTGAAAAGAACTCAAATTTCTAGACCAGACACTATGATATTTTAACTTGGATCAGAGGCTTACTTTGTTCATGTGAATCTGCTGCTGGTATTGTTTCTGCTTCTCCAAGAACTGCTGGTGTTGCTGCTGAATGACCAACTGAGCCAACGTGCTTTGAGGCAAAGGTGCAGACTGGGTTCGATTCAGGGGTCTGTGACGGGGCAATTTGTGGGTACCTCTAATTCCTGGCGAAATTCTCTCTTTTGTTGCCAAGGGAGACTGTGGATGTAAAGGAACTCCACCTGAAAAAAGATGTTTGTGGGTATGAGTGTTTGTGTTTACAAATACACATGTACACAGATACATTCACACGCGATTGTAAGAAAATACAGGAAGCTACTTGCCAGGCAAACATTTGAAGAATATTAGGTTGAGTGCTGGGAGACAGAAATGCCAAGGTCTTGAACTGGGATGTGTCTGACCATGTGACTCATCAGTAGTCCAGTCTGGTATGTATAGAGATTGAAAGAGGTGCATTTGCTCCCCACTCCCACCCAATGGATATGGTGGAATAAAGAAAGATCACGGCCTTTCCCCACAGTACCAAGCATCAGAGAG